>JABJVR010002594.1:0-17138 GCA_025773905.1 Chitala chitala
AAAGTCCCCAAGGTAAAACAGGATGTGTTATGAAGTAAGTGTATAATCAAACACTGACGTGCGGGGCGTCCTGTACAAAAAATAAGGTAACTACAGCACCGCCGCCATACCTTTGCAGTAAGCCGGTTGCAGAGAATTCCAGCACATCCAGCACAGATGCTTGACATAATTTTATTTATTTTTTGCGATATATATCTAATTAATGACGGGACATATATTACAGTGTTACGCAACAGTGCATGTGTTCCACATGGCCTCTCGGAATGATTGCATTGTACCTGATATCTTTCGGTGGTTCACAAATCAGAGATCAGTTCTGATAATAATATGGAAACTGCTTTACTGTCACCTATCTCTTGAAGGACTTTGTCAATACACAAACGTGCACTGTGACAGTAGTTTTGGGGCTTTTTTCTAGTGATGAAGAGGGGAAAATTTTAAATTTTAGTTTAAATTTTCAACATCTGTATTAAGTGTCATGGCAAAAAAAAAAAAAAAAACATTTAAATCTAAGTAATTAATGTATGTCAGTGGAAATATAATACAATTACGTTTACAAGTATATTCTAGTGACATGGAGTGCAATGCAAAATGATTATGAAGATTAATGATATTAATAACAGAATCATTACAAAAAAAAAATAGTTGTGACTTAAATGCTTGCATTATTTTCAGGCAGATGATGATCCTGGAGAAGATTGATAAACCTTATACTCTTGTAACAGAATACCTCAGTACAGATTACTATTGTTGCAAAAAAAAATAAAAAATAAATAAATAAATAAAAATAGTGCCACTAAGATTTAGGATGTTTATTTCCAAAAACTGCATTTGGAAGAAGACCAGTAAGCTGAGATAATTACTATAAAGGTGTCAGTAGTGTAAGACTACAGGGAAGCATTTTGTAGGCCTCACTGATAACAAAGTCCCAAAAGGAAAAAAAAGTCAACACCAGATTTGCTGTTATTTGAAATCAATATACATTCTCGGGGACTGATGAGGGAGCATCGAGCTGTAAATTACAGCAATGTGGCCCGTGACCACACGAAACAGCACAGGGACACGCAGTAATGAACCC
The DNA here is from genome assembly GCA_025773905.1 of Chitala chitala. Lineage (NCBI taxonomy): Eukaryota > Metazoa > Chordata > Actinopteri > Osteoglossiformes > Notopteridae > Chitala > Chitala chitala. The sequence continues at coordinate 1,079 of JABJVR010002594.1, forward strand.
ATTCCTACATGATTTGGGGATACACTGCAGGGCATTAGGGGCAGTGGTGGCTATTCCAGTGTGGAGTAGCCCCGTTTACATTTGATTAGAAATTAATATGACTATGATTTTTACACAGATTGTCCACAGAAACATCACAAAAAACCATCTGCCTTTGAGTCTGTGTTCATTTCAACACAGAAAGACTCACCGTGATAGCATGACAACTGGCCAACTGGTTTTTCCACAGCTGTTAAAATGACAGCACAATGGAACACCAGTCAATTTCTGTAAAGAATCCATAAAACTACACTAAAATGGAATGTTATAAAGACAGGATTGTGTAAAATTTACGGCTCGATTTCTGCACCACTGTAACGAATAACCTGTATTTTATTTATTTATTTTTGGAAAAAAAGGCTGTACAGCTTCACAAAGTTTCTGTTCACAGTACCATTACTACAACACAATTTCAGCCATACCACATTTATTTCTTGAGAGGACGTTTATAGAGGAATTCACCGTATTCTTTCCTCTGCCAAGTGTGATTCGTACCATCTTTACAATGTGTTTTAAAACAGCAAGGCTATGGAGTTTGTAATTTTGGGTGATACCAGTTATGCATACCATATGACAGTTTCACGAAACTACATATTAAAAAATGGCATGCCACAAACTTAAACTTCAAAAATTCTCTACAGAAAGTAAATGTAAGGAATACAATGTTTAAGATTTTAAAAGTTCTCTTCTGCCTTGATTAGAAGACGCATTTTCTCTAGTAATTTGTACAACTACTTTAAGAGAAGCAGAAATATTGCTAAGAGAGCTCTTGTTTGCATTTCGTTTAGCAAATGCTTTGTAGAACTTTTCTGTGCTGTTAATAAGTATACTTAATGATAAACCATGTTTAATATTCTGTCATTCACCTGTACTTGTTTGAGCTGCTGTGTGGTTTTTTCAGTGCACAGTACTTGTTGCGTTCCAGAAGCCATTGCTGTCCTTTATTTTAAATATTTGTGGGCTCTGGTGGATGGAAAGTCCTTTATTCTGTCTCTTGGTTTTCACAAGGTTGCTATGCCAACTGCCTGTGACTCCAAACAGAAAAGTTGATTATTAACTCTGTACTGAATCACTTCCTATAATCATTACTGCTTTGTTGCATTTGTAAAGAGCCATATGTCTAGTCTGGTGGAATGCCAATGGTAGCAAAATAGTTGTATAATCCACTGGATTTACACACTTTATCCCAGTTTGCATCAACACTGCAGACTGGTCTCAGGTTAGTCTTCTGGGGAAAAAAATCAAAATCACTATTGAAGATGTTTAATCATATAAATAACAATATATAGTGTATACATATACAATAATGGTTTCAAAGCAAGGTAATTTTAGAGTACTGTACTGTATGCATCCAGATCATCCATGTTTTTTGCTTAACAAGTTGCTCTTTGCAATCATATACCTGCAGATACAAAGGGTCTACTGCATACATACATACATATACACACACAAATTAAAGATTATTCTATCTATCTATCTATCTATCTATCTATCTATCTATCTATCTATCCATCCATTATTGCAGGGGGCCCAAAGCCTATCCCAGATAGCCTAGGGGCACAAGGCAGGGTACACCCTGGACAGGGCACCAGCCCATTGCTGTTATTCTGTCACAGATAAAATTACTTTAAGCAATAAAATAAGCACATCATTTCACAATGAAATCGAAATTGTTATGAGAATAAAAAAGACTTTCAGGGACAATAAAAGTCTGATCTCCTAACGTGATGCTTGGGAGTACAATTAATATTATGATTATGCTTAACTCCTTATTTATTGCAACAACCCTGAATCGATTGTGAATTTGTTTTTAAAATTTTAGTTTTAAAAAAGTAACCATAGGAAAACAAACAACCAAAGTCAGTCATAGTGACATAGCAAGAGCATCAGTGTCATGCCTATGCCTGTTGTACCTCCCATGTCCTGTAGATGTCACTGTTTCCTCCATTGTACCCAGTGTTAGTTCCTAAGTGTATTAGAATCTTCCAGTTGTGTCTCATTCATGTCCCTATTTAAGCTCTCCTTTTGTGTCAGTATGTTGCTGGTTGTTGAGTAGTTTGTAGTCAGTGTTCAAGCCTTGTTTTTGATACGTTTGCATTCTGTTTTTACCCTGACCTGTAATAAATCTCCTTCTCTGCATTTGGACCTTGCCTCAGCCTGCCTCATTCGTGACACAGGAAGTGATGTACTAGTACTAATATGTCTACATGAGGTCAAAGAAGACAGCCGCAGGGAACTCCATGCTCAAATGTCACTCTTCCCCAGAAGGAAAAGCACATCTTTATCTTTGCAGTCTGTTTGCTGTTTTAAGTGTTTATCTTGAAATTACTTGACAAAAAAAAAAAATATAACAGAAACCAAGAATCAATACAGTGGACAAATACATGATCAGGAGAGGTCAGGAAAGATGGTACAGATCACTAAACTCTGGAAATTTTAGAGAAGAGATGAAAAGATTTCAAGTCCTAGTTGAAATTTGTTTTTTATGTCCAGATTTTAGAAATTAAAGTTGATGCATGTTTGTGTTAAAACTGTTTCACCTTGGAGAAAGAAATAAACGAAATCCAAAATCCCACTACATTTTAATACCATTACCAATACCATACCATTGTAAAGTAGGATGCAGTCATAGATTACCATATACAAGATGATCACACTATCTTAAAAATAGTTTTCACTGAACTCATTATGGCTGTTTGGTATCTTCTGTGATTCAATTCAATTTATTTTTATATAGCGCCTTTCGCAACAGCATGCCTCAAAGCGCTTTACAGAGGAAGTTGAAGAAACTGTGATGCATAATTCTTAACTTAAGTACACAGTCGTTATCTACATTTTCAGAAATGGCATTGTATCATAAATAAATGTGTCATGAAATATCCCTTACTTGCTATTTCTTCAACAGAAGAATACGGCCAAATTTAGATTTATAGCTAAAACTGTGTAGCTATTGTGTCAGTTGTGTGATTTGTAATAAGTAACATTTTAGCCACTTATGGATATCTGCCAAACTGTAATATTGAAGTCTTTTTTTGGGTTTATCCAACTCTTCTGTCTTCACACAGATACTAGAATTTGGAAGCCTGTTTCTGGCTGACTCACAATGGACAGGCTTTTGCTGAGAGTAACTAAATCATTCTGTTATAAAACTAACATTACATAATTAGACACTGTAACCGTTTAAATTAATTTTATTAATAAAAACAGCCAGATAATTCATTCAGCATGATTTAGGAGCTGATTAAGAGAGGATCAGCATTTAAGCCAGAATCTGAAGATGGAACCATACTTTGTTTTAAAAGAAATGTCCAGATATTAGATTATTTTGGTTTAGTAAAATTGAAAAGTGCGTGTTTTGACTGCTAGTCCTAGCCTTTTAAGTTGTGTCATTGACCGCTCACAGTGTTGCTGTCCTTCCATTGATTATACTGCCCTATCCAATTCAGGGTAACAGGAGCCTTGAGCCCATCCCAGGAAGCACAGGACACAGGGCAGGGGACACCCTGGGTGGGATGCCAACCTACCGCAGACAGTGTTGCTGTGTGTGCTTGAAAACTAGAACAGGAATTTTGGCAGGGAGGGCACTGGGATGGACAACTGCAAGATCAAATCATTATTTATATCATGAAGGACTTCTGTCATAATACTCAATTCAAATCTCTGTCTCAGTTTTTCACCTTAACAGCCTAGGCATTAATATCTGCGTGCCTAGGCTGTGCTTGTTGAAAGTACAGTGCCTACACTTGACCATTGTGGTGGTGACACTGTGTTCACAGTTGCGTGGAACTTGTGTAAAACTATCCCTTGGTCTTTAGATTTTTGTGTTGTACTTTTCCTATAGCACACATTTTCCTGTTCCGACATGAGAGGCACATTGGCACGGCATTATATTACAGTTCACACAATCTTGAGAATCTGATATTGCTTGTTGATTCTTGCGGCCAAGTAGCTGTACTAAGTTAATTAGGGGAGAATGCGTGGTGATGAATGTTAGATTCAGAATATGAACAGGTGAGGGAGGTGCTGATGATTTGTCCAGACAAGTGGCCCAGGTGCAGGTGATATACGTACGATACCTGAGATAAACATATAATATATAGGTGGCTTAACTGTCTCCAAAATCACAAATCTGCTGGTGCCTCTTGGCTAGAGAACAGACAATGAAGCATAAAACATGGGTAATATAAGGACACACCGATCAGTAAGAATAGTCAGGGAATATGACTTAAAAGAGTCCCAGTGTTCAGTTCACTGAGTAATTTACCCTGTGTTTTAATCCCTTCTGATGTCTAAACTGGTTTCTCCCACTGGGAATTTTCCTGTTAGCAGAGTGAACCCCACACTACCCCCTGGTTCACGTGAGCGTTGCTTATTTTGATCCATCTGTTTCCACGTGAACATGAAACACCGCACATCGTTTTCGTAGGCCGCCACGCGTATGAAACATTTGTCCTACTGCTGTGAAGACCTAACCACAATCAAAGGTTTGTGTGTCCCAGGTGACATGTGGTCCTTCTGACACACAAACTGCTAAAGAAGACAATGAAAACCCAGTTTGCTGTCAAGTTTCAGTTATTTCATATGAAACTCAGTTTACCTCCAAAAATGAAAGCATCAGCAGTCACCAGAAAGCCTATGTTGTCAAGAAGTACTTGAGGGCTACATTTTGCTTTCAGCCACATTGCCTAAATTATGGTGATCCATGCTGTCTGAAGTTCCCAGGGCCTGCGTCTCCACCTCACTGCAGTATGATGAGTGTAACATCCACATTTGTTTCATGTTTGTGTTGATGGTCATATAAACAGCTTCACACAGTGTCATCCAAATTGAACAGAAGACACCTGCCAAAAACATCACAATGATTTTCTTCACTTCTATAGTGCGCACTGTAATCGGATAGAATAGGAGGGTAGGATAGGATAGGGTAATGGTTTTATTGTCATTTCAGCTGTATACAGTTGGTATAGTACATATTGAAATGAAATAACATTCTGCCAGGACAGCAGGTACTACATAAAACAACACAAAAGGACAGCACAAAACTATTACTAGAATATACAGCATGCAAGACAGCGAGTAGAACGATAGAATGAGGTTGTCCTACAACAACAGGAAGTAAACACAGAGCAGTGCCAACACTGGTCTGTGTAAAGTATATGGGTTGATGAGCTGTGTATGATGATCATAAAATGCAGCAGCGGGGTGCTGGTGAGTGTGTGTGTGTGTGTGTGTGTGTGTGTGTGTGTGTGACAGAGATTTTCAGTGAAATAGCAATGGAAAATTTCAACAACTGCCTCAGTAGTCAATCTTCCTGTCATTAGCAGACAGCTTCTTATTCAAAGACCACAGCAGTCTGTCTTAGTTCAATAAAAAAGTTTATTTGCGCAAATAAAACACATGGCAATTTTGACGCATAACCCAAGATAATATGTACTCTACTGTTACCTGACTGTTGTGTATGAAAAATCAGGATATATGCTTTATCCTTGCTTTATAGCCTCATAGTACATGGATGTAGAATAGAAGCACTTTATTGTCACTGAGTACATGTACATGTTACAACAAAATTGGTTCTCTGCATCCAACCCATCCACTGGGGGAAGCAGCGGTCAGCGAGTGTTCAGCATCCGGGGAGCTACCACTAAGCGTTTTGCTTAAGGACACGCCAGGCAGTTTGGCTAGAATTTGAAGCCAGCCAGATGCTCTGCTCATTTAGTCACAGTATGTAAAGTGTATATTTTCCTGCACTGTGTGTTCCAGGGTGATCCGCATCCTAGAACATGTTTCACAGTCCCCAGAACAAGCATAGTTTGGCTTTTATTTTATTGGCCGTGTTTCAATGCCAATGTTAAATGATTGAATTATGTTACAGATTTTTTCGTCTTTATGAGGCACACAGCAGTTTGTATAATTTATATCCATCTTTCTTCACCCAAGTGGGGGGGGGGTACAGTGACTCAGGCTTTATTTCATTTGTTGTTTAATCTCCAAGGTTTTTCGACATTCTACTTCAGTTACTCCAGTTGTCATGTATTTCATGAGCCATTAATCACTCTCGTCACTGTCAAGCATGTCCTCGGCCGTAAAAAAAAAAAAAAAAAAAAAAAAAAAAAAAACACAGGTGAAGCCAGATTTATAGCAATTTCCACTTTCTCACAGGCCGCTGTTTGTGTCACTTTTAACTGCGGCAGGCCTTTAAGAAGTGCTTGTGTTATGTAATATTGAATGGGGGTCTGCCTGAGTGTTTTTGCCATATATAGGCCTAGGAATGATGATTCATTCATAATATCAAAACTGCAAACCCATTTATGTTTTCCCGTGTCTCACACACCACATTTGGACTGTGCCTTGGATATGTGTGTGTGTGTGTGTACGCCTTTTATATATTTTTGCACCTTACAGTTTAAACAGAGAAATCGAGACTTTAATTTGCTGAGTGTGTTTCGCTTTCTGTGTGTGTGTTTGTTTATCCTAGAAAATGTAGGAGTGCTTCATGTTTATCTGCTGAGCAGAAGCTAAGGTCATACTGTCAGTCGGACAGTATCTGTATTGCTCTGCCCGAGTTATATGAGGTGTAATATATAATGTCCTTGAAGTAAGCAGCTGCTATCATAGTGCAAGTGATGACCTAATTAAGGAGAAAATGAAAAACAAAAAGCCGTGTTAATTAGTTTGTCTCAGCTCAAGGTCTCCCCATTGTACACAGGCCTGTTTCATAGGTGACAGAATGACAATCCCAGAGTTTCTCAGCAGTGTATCGGAAGACTCCCCTTCACACACTAGAATGAACGTTAAACATCCAACGACGTGAGAATCCTAATAAGAGGACATGTTTGCTGAACCGTCCCCTGGTTCTGCCCTGAGTGTGTGGGATTGATTTAGTCTTATCTCACCCGAAGTGGTTCTGTCTCTGCTGACACGGACCGTGACGCTACAGGATAATCTGATCTCGATCCTCTGGAACAGCGCCGACTGGCAGTGACGGCCTGGGTGTGGGCTGGGCCCGTTCACGCACCCCTGCATTTCCATATTTAAGTGACATTGAGCCTGTCTGCTCTGGATTTATTAAGGTGCTGTGACGGGCAGCAGTACAATGTTTAGAAAATTTATCGATCTTCCCCTTGTGCTGCGGGAGATTGGGACAGGGTGGGGGAATACTTTGAGTTACCCTCTTCTCGCTCTATTGCTGACCATGTTTTCCATGGACAGTAGGCAGCACAGAAGTAAAATACAAGTATATTGTCTTGGAACTTGAGGGTTTGTGGTTTAAGTCCTGAGAGAGGCCTTGAGTGGGGACTTCAGAAAACCAAAGCACTTAATCTGATTTGAACAGCAGTATAGCACGTTCTTTAACTATTTAAATTATAGGATATTTTAAGGGAAAAGATGAAGGTGTCAATTGAGCTGTGGGGTCTCCATTTACTGGCCTGAGCCAAGGACATCGTCACTGCCTTAAGACTTGGCTCTGTACACAAACTGGATAGTCCATCAGTGCATGTGAGATTGCAAGAGAATAAAACCGAAACACCTTCAACTCATCAGAAACGTGGTCTGTCAATATCTATTATTACGTCACCAAATCTCCTCAGCAATTTCTTTAGTAAAAAAGTAAATAAACAAAAATCAGCCATTCAGATACTGAAACATCACTGTTTATTTCTTATATCTTTCAAACTATCATCATAAAATACATTTAAAATCATATTGCTGTTTACTATATTACATTCTCAGTTTTGCAGAGGCTGTTTTCTTTCCCAAAAGAAACCAGACAAGAGACGTATAGATAGTGAGAGATTCTAGAATGGCTAAGAACAGTCACACACACAGGCTTGACACATTAGTGACACATTAGTGACACATTAGTGACCATCCCAGAAACTTTACCCAAAGCTGAAGAGAAAAAAAATCTCTTACTTGACTATCGCTTAAGTTCAGACCACATTCATGTGCAACTATAACAGAATTGTGTATTCACATTTTTTTCTACATTAAAATACACACGAAATCTAAAGAGCGCCTTTTAACGTTTTAGAAAACTGTCTGTACATGAACGATGAGCTCATCAGGAGCAACAAACAACGCTGGACCTACAACTGAAAGTGCTCTAATTTGGGGAGGAAAAAAAAAATTAAACCAGATTACTCAAATGGCTACTCAGAATATTTTCCATAGCAGTTAGTCATTTAATTGCCTCTCAAGTGCTTCATATGGTGTTACTTTTCATCTTAAATATGAAATAGAAAAGTGCGAGCAACAGAACTGATGGTTTTTAAAAATGCTCTCTGTCCTTTAAATATCACCCTGAAGTGTGACCCAGCTTCCTTAAGCACAGTAAATCGGCCGTATTCCACAAAAAAGTAGTACAAAATTGTCGTTATTACAGTCGATGGGTCAAGAAATTAAATCTGAAATCAGAATTTAAGACAGATTACAGAAATCCCTTTACATGCACACAGCTCTAGCCAGGTTACGTTGAAACTGATTAAGTAACAACAGAAGCAGATTTGCCTGCTCAGCGAGGACAACACAAGGATGAAGAAAAATCTCCAAAAGTATATCAAAAACACATGCAAGCATCGACAGTAGCAAATTTCACCAAAACACACGCACAAAAAATTTCATGTAATATATATCAACCTTTTTTAAAAAATAAAAACATTTAAATTTAAACTTTATTCCCTAACTTTATCAAACCCAAGATTGTCTAGTGAGAGTCAATTAGACATTTTTTTTCTTAAACTTCACCCTTTAAAAATAACAACAATCTTGATAAAGTTTTTCCATAGTTTAATGCTTTGTATTCCACTAAAACATTACCAAAAGTAGTGCAGTTCACATCTCTTGTATTTTGTCTTACACACTTCAGTGAAACGCTCACAACATATTTATTAACAAAGGCAAAATTTATAAAGAAGTATAAACGGTATGTCTGCACAGGCAGGCATTTATTACTCTCCAAAAAGTTGGTTTTAACAAAAAAAAAAAAAAACAGAAAAACAAAAAAAAAAAAAAAAAACTAACAAAAAACTCCTCACCTGGAGTATCTTTGGTCTTGTTTACATTGACAGTGTATGAAACAGAGATGTGAAATGCAGAGGTTAGTGCAAGAAGTCAAATCAGCAAGAGTAGCTAGGCCTTATTTTTTTAATCACAAGACGACAGCTTTGCCCCCCCCCACCCCAATTGCTTGATGGCACCCTCCGGCATGCTGGTTAGTACCAAAATTATTTTATCATGAATATACGAATGAAGAGCTGAATAAACCCTTTTAATCAGGCCTTTGTCTCCGACATTGTGGGGGCTTTAAGAGCGAATATTGCTTATGATTTTTTAAAATTTATATAATTACAGAGATAGATCTTAATAAAGTGTCCCCCTGAAATCATTTAAAAATTACAGTAGAAAAACATTTGTGAATGAAACGGCAAAAGGGATGTGCTCTTCTCTCGATGAGAGGGCATTGCTTTAGTAAGAGTCTGTACGAGTTTCGAAAACAGCAAACTAATTGTATGTTTAACGTGTGTCCACGCGTGTTGCATTCACAACGTCCACTGCCGCAAAGACGGTGTCTCCTTTACTGACTATTACCTGTTTAGTGATTTAAAGTATGCGCACATACAAACAGGTCTGAGTATTTTTATGTTCATTATTAATATTAAAAGCCATACTCAGTCTCAGTCTCCTTTAAAACATTAACATTAAAAAGTCATTGTACAGAAACATTGTCCTACACATACTCAAGAACAACAAAATAAAGGTTTTTATTATATAATTCTACTAAATACCCTGTTTTCTTTTTTTAAATCATATCATCTATGTATAAATAGACTGTATATATTAAAATAGATTACTTAAAATATATTACTTCTGTTTAACTGTCCAAAAACAATAACAAAGTCCAAACATTTGATTGTGACTTTGGTATGAAACCTAAGAAATTATACATAAAAATAGTAGGAAACATTTGAATTTATGTAGACATTTAAAAAGAACATGATTTCATTGACAACCATGTTTTTGCTTGTTAATGGTATTAAAAAGATGCCAATCTTTCCTAATTCCAAATCAAAGCGTGAAAAGCAGGATTGGGCAGTGTTTCTGCATAAACATTGGTGTCTAATTTCTAAGCTTAGTGCATACATTAAGAAAATCATGAAGATAACATAGAAAAACAGTTATGAACACACAACAGCCAATAGCCAACTATACTTAAACACAAACAAAACAAACAAAAATGACAACAAAAATGCCAAGAAATGAAACCACGGTTCAGACAATTTGACTTCAGATGCTTTACATTTTGTTCCTGCAAGAAGGGCTGTGTGAAAAGGGTCAGAAAATAACTAAATCCCGTTTGCCTGTCAAAGTTGCTAATCAGAGCAGTACCATCCTCATCAGTACAGCTCATTAAATATATGACACACGTGCTTTTATCAGGTGAAAATTCAGGAGCCATACGATCCTTCAAAGCAAGTCACCACGAGTTGTGAAAGAAAAGGAAAATATTGCTGAAATACAGTTATAAAACTTAGGCACATTACATAAATTAATTTAGACTTGAAAATAACTAGCTCAAAGCCCTTGGCTTTCAGTAACCAGATAGCTAATCTATCAATGCATTTACTCAATGTAAATATTGCACAAAATCAAGACAGTTGGTCCGGGGGAAAACCTGGGGTGTGTTCATGCTTTATCGACACGTCCAAAAGGAAATGAGAAAATGAAGGAAGAGACTTCAGATAGCTTCTCAATCATAACTTGCAGAAATGACAGTCAGCACTAGAGGAAGATCAGAGCTGTTTCGGGCATTGATGTAGTACCTGTATTCTGTAATATCACATACTGCACATTTGTACTGATGCAGCTGGAACAGCGTGACCTTTTCAGAGTTCCCTTACACCTGCGTTAGACGCTAGAACTCTATTCACCTCTCACACTATTTCTGTACGACAAGGGAAAGGAAGCAACAACTCATGTATATTCTGCATAATTTTCATTTTAGCCTTAGGAAATGGACAATTGATGATCACAATCACAGTATTAGCGATCAACATCGAGGATAAAACGAAAAGGGAATTTATGTTGCCAATCCTGTCTAAGGGTTAGTTATGTTTTCAGTGATATGTTGAGCCTGTCGCAGATGTTGTCAATCACTGAAACAGGATCTGTAATCTGGCGCTGCGAGCAAACGCACGCATATAATTCCTGCGTACAGCTCTTAGACCCACGGCTCCTTCCTCTCATCATAGTCATCACTGCTGTGAAAAAGCAGGCGTGCACAATTGGGATGCAACAGTTCCACAAAAAACCTGTTTGGTTTGGCATCCACGTTTTGGCACATGTTGCCAAACTGAGATTATAATGGTTATAATTAGTAATTTTAGTCATTGTCATCTTTGCTTTAAAAAGTTTTTTTGTCCAGCTAATTTAGCTGCAAAAATAGACATAAATTCATTTTCTGTGTAGATGTCAACCATGTGGGAATTGCAGCCAGTCAGTGGCTACTTAAAGTGTGGGTGACATGATTATGCAAGTTTACATATTTGACATGGGATAGTTAATCATTTTAGACAGTTAAAGTATGAATATAATAATAGAATCAATATATTTGCTAAAAATTTATATAAATCATATTTCTCGTTTGTATTTGCTGTGCCCACTTGTTGACACAAACCTAACCTTTGACCTAGAGACATTGATGTAGTAACGCTAGTTCTGCTTTGCCATGTAAATAAAGTGGGTTAAGATGGAAAAATAATGCCAGTGAAATCGATACAGTGCTTTACAGTTGTGTGTGAACACAAATAATAATGTATTGACACAGCTGTATACAAACTGCACCGAACTGAAACCTTCTCTTAAATTGCAATGCAAACTGAACAAAGATGTCTGAACCGTTGCATCCCTAAAGCACAACCTAAGTTGCCATGGCTATGAGCTTGGCTGTGCTCCTCTACATGCGAGAAAGTTCCTGATGTTAGCTCATTAACTCACTCACCAGCATAGCACTGTGGTTCTCACAATCACACACTGCTTCAGTGTGTTGCAGCAAGAGCCAAAGCTGCGCAGGTCTCAGAAAGGTCAATCTCAGTGCGACGTAGCCCCGCCCCTACTAATGCCGACAAGAATGGGTAGCCGGACTTCATATTTACAATACAAACGTACAATGTGGAAGGCCTACTAACTGTGCCACAACCAAGCCAGTGGCAGTAGTAACCCCTGTGCCTAAAAAAAATCTCTGTATTTCTTTTTAACAAAATATTGTGCAATAAGTTGTCCTCTAAGTGCAAAACCTTTTCACAATTCACAATTACAAGTGATTGAAGTCTACAACAAGGTGCTGGATCAAGTCTTTCTCGTAAAAAAAAGAAGGAAAAAAGGGGAAAAAACCTACAGAAAATAAAAAAACATATTTGACCAGTTGTGGCTTTCTTACTTAATTCTTTGAAGTGCTTGCTGCGGGTTGTTAGGAAGCAATCTACCGCACCACCAAACAGGAGACACAGAGTTTAGAGGGGCCGATGCAGTCATAGTGGCAGAAAGCACCACAGCCTTGGCACATTATCATGGCCTTCAACTGACAGTAGCAGTTTGACGGGGGGTCATCCATGCTGGAGCCTTCGGTGAAGGCCTGCATTTGCGCTGCTTCCCCGTGGCCTCCATGGTTGGCTGGTATGGTGGTGACAGTCACAGAGAAGGACATAACGCTTCCTCCACTGCTGGATGCTGGGCTGTAACCAGGGGGGCTGGCGTTTCCTGGGGTGCTGTGGTTGAACGACTCTATGTGTCCTTGGCTTTCGTGTCTTTTCTGCATGGGGTAAGCAGTAGATGGACTGTGATGGGGCTTTGTAGCTGCGTGGGGTGGCAACTGATATGGCTCTTTCATGACAGATATTGCGTTACTCCATGAATTATTGCCGAATGCGGGCAGCCCCGTTAGTGACTGGGTTACCTGCTCAGTTTCTTTGGCTCTTACAGCAGCAAAGCTGCCGACTGTTTGGGCTGACGTGTCCTGCCCCTCAGGTAAGTGTACGAGTGCCCGCCACTCTGACTTGATCTTTTTTTGCTTATGGGAGTCGAGTGTGTCCTCTGGGGCGTCGCTCTGAAAATCTCCTGAGGGTCCCTGCTGTTCCACTTTGACATCAGAAGGGTTACACTCTGCCCCAGTTGAGCACGGGCACCTAGCTGTGTCGCCACTGTCCCCTGAGCCAGCCTCACCCTCTGCGTGCTCCTTCTTCAGGTTAGCCAGCGGGGCAGCTGCAGCTAAAAGAGCCCGCCTTCCACCCTCTGAACCCCGGCCGTATGTTGAGATGTTGAGGAGGTAATGCCCCGACATGGCGGGCTTGGACACCCTCTTGCGCCCGGAAAAGCCTGCAGCAAACCTGCTTGTGTTAGAGCACTCCATGGAGTAGCCCGGCGGAGGCACATCCTGCAGCATGGGCGAGGGCTGAGGCCTGTGAACAAACTGCTGACTGTGTACTCTGCGCATCAGAGTCTTGAGAATCTGCTCCTGGGTGGCCTTGTTGAGTGTTTCCCGCTGACGCTGAGACTGCTCCCTGCCTCCGGCTCTGGCTGCCGTGAGCTGGCTAAAAAAAAGCTGCTTCTGTACGCTGACAGTTGACTGACTCCCGTCAGCCGTGGCAAACGTGCCCACTCCTACTGCGAATTTCCTTGAATCGTCAGGGGCGCCCATCCCGGACTGCGTTTCTGTGACTGGCCTGGAGAGAATCTGCATTTGGGTGATTTCTTTCCCTTGAAGAAGCTGGGTAACAAGAGGGTTGGTGGAGGTTACTGAAGACACGGCCTTTCCGGCAGGCCCTCCAGTGAGCGGAGGCTCTCCAAATCTTCGGCCAGGCGAGGTCAAAGTTTGGAAGGTGTCTGTGTGTGCTCCTCTGCTCGAATGTGGAGCTCCAGCTCCTGTTCCAGAACATGACACGGAGCCGTACGGCTCTGCTGGGGATCCAGATCTCTTTGATGACCTCTCAACCATTTGAAACCCGGTCTGAACTGCTCCACTCACAGCAGAACTTGTACTTAACTGCCCTTTGGGCAGTTTTTCCTGTTTATCATCAAGAAGTAAGAGATCTCTTGCCAGGACTTGAGGTAAACTGGGAGGGTTCTGTGTAGAGCTCAGCTTTGTGGGTGAAGGAGACTGGCCAGGGCTTGCTGCTGACAGGGCAACGTGAGCGTCTCCAGTAGGGAAGGAGGCACTCTTGTTCTGTACTTGGCCGCCCCCACCTGGCCCCGGGCCCGGCACAGTTCCACCAGAAGCAAACATGGCTGCCGCGGCTGCAGCTGCTGCCGCCGCCGCACTCTGGGCCTTCCGCAGCTGGGCTTTCGCTTTGATGTCAGCCAGGGTACGGGCGCCTGGTCGACCAGGGCTGGGGGTGGAAAGCGGAAACGCAGACCGGGGAGATCCCGGGCCCACAGCTGCCTGTGCTGGTAGGATCCGTGAAACGGGAATCTGTGTAGAAACCAGAAAATAAAACACACTGAGGACTCCCTCTAACTTGGAAAAACATTTTAAACCTCACAAAAATCACTTTGGTATAGTAATTAGTCTGTAATTAGTTTAAGACAGAACATTACATCATGTACATCAATAGACTAAACTTATATCAATTCATTTTCTCACACTAAATATTCAGGTCGGGGTTTTGGGGATTTAGAGCATAACTCAGGCAACAGCACAGGGACGACTAGTAATGATATGTGGGTCAGATTAAATTTTTTTCTGTTTATCTGCACTCCCCCAACTTGAAACGACAGCTTAACCTAACCCATCAAATCCATTTTCATTCACATAACAAGCAACCCAAACCCCACCTGCCAACTTGCAAAACTCACATACGCGCATTCAGTCTGACCTGTTTTAGGGGAAAATATCCATGGAAATGTAACAGCTTTTAACATTTAGAGCCAATGTTACCATTGGACTGTACCAAAAACGTTTTCCTGGAGCTGTGTCAAATAAAAAACTACTAAAATAAATATATTTGCTTAAATGATTGTGGAATATAGGCTGCTTTGTTTATAAACCAATGTGATGTAAAACACATATATGACTGAGGAGTGCACATTGACCGGACTCCTAACACAAGTATGGCACAAGGGAGATATTTCCTATTGTTGTATGCTGGTGCCTTGGGTCAGTAAAATAAGCAGCTGTTTTATACAACTCTATAATGACCAAGTGGGCGCAAACATCTTGCAGGCTCCAAAAATGCCTAAAAAAAAAAAAAAAAAAAAAAAATCTATAAAAGACAAGAAGTGCACTGTGTATAATTTGAGAAATCCGCCTATCAAGAAATATTAAAATTGATACCATGCAACAGCACTCTTTTGATGTAATGTTAACTAACATAACCCGAGGCAGAAGGAATGGATCAAAAGCAATTGTCTGGGGCCAAAAACAGAAAAGGAAAAATAAAAGCAGAAGAAACATGTTAAGAATTGCGAAAACAATATGAATTTCTCCAAGTCAGGAAAAAATAAAAATGCGTGAACTTGTGAAAATGTGGCTAACGCTAGGCTAACTGAGAGCAGGTGTTTTCTCAGCAAGCTGAAGTACTGTGTGCTATTTAGCATGTGGCTACCCACATTTGTCAGAATGCCTGCTTAACAACACCATCATTATCAAGTAAAATCTCTAGATAACTCACAGTTGCTTGGTACTTCATATTAAACACTTTTTTCTCCAGCAAGAAGGAGACAAGAATCTTTTCATTCTCAAGAAAAACCTTGAATTTCTTAATAGTTGCTCTGTTTGACCAACTGAACAGACCATGTATAAAGGACACATTCAACTGCAAAGTATGAAATGGGATGGGGGAGGTTCCAGACCCTTATTTAGCTTTTTGACCCCCTCAAAGCCTTAAAATCAATTTATTGATGGGAGAGGTTCCTGAAAACAATATTTCATCCATCCATTATCTTAACTGCTTATTCCTGGTGAGGGTCATAGGGAAGCCTGGAGCCCATCCCAGAGCACATAGGGTGCAGGGCAGGGCGCCAACCCACC
>JABJVR010002595.1:0-17138 GCA_025773905.1 Chitala chitala
ATGTGCTCTGGGATGGGCTCCAGGTTTCCCCGCGACCCTCACCAGGAATAAGCGGTTAAGATGATGGATGGATGGATTGTAATCAGTACCAGCCCTAATATTTTTATGTTTATAATATTATTTAAAATACTATATACTAATACTAATAATTATAATAATCATCAAGGAACCAAAGACATCTATCATAATATAACTAAAGTCCACAGCTTTATAAAGACAAATTTTAGCATAAAGTTCAATAATAATGATGGCACCAACGGTTTAGTTAGCCTCACTGTCTGCTTGTAGAGACAAATAAGCGTAGTATCCACGGGTGTTACACTCCAAGCTCTACCACAGTTGCCTGAAACCACGGATAAGAGGGGACACACTATATAACCCTTTGTTAGTGTTATGTCCCTGGATGTATTTGCATTTTCTACTGTGTTTATTTAAATTTACCGGACTGACACGCAGTTGGAGATTGCCCATTGGTCTCTGGATTGTCAAGGATTGGCCAGAAGGACCAATAAAGAGCCAAGAAGTTGACAGGAAGTCGCTGGTTCAAGAATTTAAAAAGAGTATAAAAATTTTTTGTTACAAACAAGAGGGGAGTTTGTCATTATTTATTTCCTCTTTGTGTCTTTTTTTGGTGTGTTTGTTATGTTTTGGTTTGGGATTTGGGGACAGGCTAAGGGCCATATCCACATTCACACATAACTTTTCATTAGGTTTATAAACAAATGCCACTATATTTTGTTTTGAAATGTTAGCGTAGTTCAATTCATTTCAGTTCTATAAATTTTTATATAGCACCTTTTATAATGAGGTGCCTCAAAGCAGAAGAAATTGCAAATCTTACAGAAATAACAGTAAGTGAATGATTGGAGTTAAAGATACGAATAAAGCCATACAACAGGTTCTAACAAGGCATCCTGCTCAGATGGTGCCCAGGTGGGCATTGGTACACATATGGACAAAGAAAATGTAGTTAGATGTAGGTTTTGTGTTACGGTCTTGGTGCAGTTAGTCAACGGTGAATACTTATTTCTTGGTTTTTATTTCTTTCTTTGCTTTGGCTTTGTTTTTGTCCCCACTGTCCCTTCCTCTTTGTTTCTTCATTTGTATATTAGCCATTTTGTGCACTATTGTTTGTCCATCACTTTGTGTTCACTCACTTGTAAATATAACTTTATTGTGTTTCACTGCCTAAATTCATCCTCATTATTATATACTCCACATTAGAGTTTCCCACAAGCACTCTGTGCAGTCCTCAGTGGTTTTCAACATTACCAAAACAAAGGAGATGAGACAGTGCTGGTGTTCCTCAGCCTGCCCTCTACACCATGTTTACATTTGCCTGCACAGTATGAACTAGACTGGTGTGCGGTTTAAAAGTTGTGAACTGCATATTCTGGTAATTTTTATATTCAGTTTTTTTATATTATTCCCCCTGCTGTTGCCTAGATCAGTGGACACAGGGGTCCTACTGTATTACCAGTTGAAATTCTAGTTCACATCTCAAGAAATGGTCTTGTTCAAGGTCTGTAAAAAATGCCAGTGAACACTGGAATGATGTTACTGGCAGTCTTTGAAAGAGCAGGACAGAGTTAATAGACTTCAGTCCGTTTAGTGACAGCAGCAGAGCCCGCTTCATTCAACAATGGCGTCTGCTGTCATTGCAGCAAGCCTGCCTGCATGATGTACCGTTGAACTACATAAATAATTACAAGGTCCAGATAGTAATTGCTGAAAGAAGCATTTCTATGTCTAACCATCTGCTTCAATTTGAATGGCAACTTTTTGTCACCTGAGTAATCTTTTATAAAATTTTTATTTACAAATTTTATTTGGAAATAACCCTGACATCAATACACCAGATACAGCATGATTTTTAAAGAAGAAATATTTCCAACATGTATTTCCAAACAGCATGTAACACTGCCTAGCTTTGATAAGTGTTTTAAGACAATTTTTAATTATGTCGTATAAAAATAAAGTGAATTGATTGGAACATCAATGCAGGATTTCATCAGATCATTTTCTTTTTTAGGTAAGACTAGAAAACAAAGATGTAGATGTGAACACCTTATAAACAATGTAATAATTCAGAGTGCATGATGTTTCTGATTTTACTATGACTTATCTGCAGTCTGGACCAGAGATTTTGCTTTAATTTAATTGCTGTATGAGAGGTTTTATTTTTGAAGTTTTTTGAAATTTTTCCAAGTTTCAGTATTGCCATACATATATATATATATATATATATATAGACATTGTACAGCAAGCTTACTCAATTAGCTGTGCACAAGAATATGTAATTATACTGTCAATATAAATGAGAAAGAATGGAAATTAGAACACAGTAGATGTTAGACAAATTGCAGAAAACATGCAGAAAAGCTGACCATATTTTATATTAAATTTAAAAACCTTTCATTGCGTGTTGAATGCTAAAAATTACCAGTGTCTGACCTCTGATGAGTGATGCTATACAAATGATGGCCCTCAGTTAAGAATTTTAGGTGGAATGATTTTTCCAAGTTGATGAAGGAATCAGAAATTAAAAATTTTAATTTGTGCAAAAAGAAGTTAAATGTGCTTATACTTTTAAAAAATTGCCTTCCTTATGTACTTGCTGATTTTATGGTGTGAAAACCAGTGGGAAGAACATTGAAAATTTTGTCTGAACTGGTTTTTATGTATATGGACCATTCTTAGTTTGGGGATAACAGCAGCGTTTTCATTTCACACCATGGTCAAGAATATCAAAAATGTCCCCTTTCACCTTTTTCACTAGCATCGCATTTACAGACCATTTTTACAGAGAAACACAAACTTGTTTTTGTGCTTCTAAAGATACTGAGTGGTTTGTTGAGATTCAGGTCAACAAAGCCAGTAATATGTAGGAAAAGTTGTGGTTGCTTGGAAACCAAATCTTCCTCCCCGTTGACACAGTCTTGATGTCACTTTACAGACACAGGTTTCATAGCGCCAGATTAAAAATTTATAAGGCAGTGCTAGTCTAGATGGCCTCAGGGCACCAACCACTATAATATGCAAACCTGCAAATGCAGAGATCTATTAAACTGGTATACTGACCTCTGTTGTATGAATATGGAGAAAAAGGTCAGTGACAAATTTGTCTGTTGAAGTATTTTGTGTGATTATACAGTATTGTTTATACTTCAGAGACATAAACCACATTTATAAACAATAATGTCCCAAGATTTGCAAAATAAAAAACCCTGACACAGCAATATTTGAGGACATGATTTGAAAGATTAAATGTTGATGCATTCTTAATTATTAATTCCTTCAATAAAATGTTTGGCTGTCTCAGCTATAAATAAAAGGGGGTTAAAAAGGGTTATAAACAAAAGAACAATTCCATACTCATGAAGGGGTCTGATTCACTTCATGTCTGTGTGTCTGAAACATCTTCCTGTTTCCCTTATTTATAGTTTAGGCTTTTAGGTGTAGATGGTTTTCAGTTTAAAGTTTAAAAATAATAAACAAGGTATGAAAACACTTTTCAGGCATTAATAAATACTTCACACTGCATTCACAAAGAATAAACAACATCAAAAGAACTGTGATGCAGTTTGACAGATGAGAGCATTATAATTAGTAAAAAGAAGCATGTGTCTAAATAAACGAGATACAACTACTGGAAAAAGCAGTGCCTGGATTACCATAAAACTCTATAAAGTGACTATGTTATACATAATTAAACATATAGTGTGATTTATGTGACCACTAAATTGGTTTATAGATGTTACTCTCTGTCAGTTCATTGACTTCTATGTAGCAGATTCCTGTCGGCTGCAGACAGTGATGTGTCCAGCCTGTCAATCAGTGGAAAGGGATGTGAGTCAGCTGGTCCAGCCACAAGTGGCACCACGTCACCTGGGGAGGGGTACTGTGTGAAATACAACAACACTGAGCCTCTGCTCCTTTTCAGTGTGAGGGAAAGGGATGGTGGTGGGGGGAGAGTTCCTGTCGTTCTTTTCTACTCCTCCACGTCCACACAGATGATGCAATGCTTGGAAATCTGGAGAGCGGTCAGTGAGCGAGCGTTTCCTATTTCTTGTACTGTTTTATGTCCTCGATGAACCTTTGCACTAATTGGATCTCTGCTCGGGGCACCAGCAGCCAGTCAGACTGTGAAGGGCCCATCCTGAGTCCACTACCTGATATGGTCTCACTTTTCCTCTGTCCCTAGGGACATTTCTTTTATTGCTTCTGTCTTCATCACCATGCTGTTTAATACCCAAAACAGGAAGAAAACAGCTCTCCTATGTGAGGAAACATCTTGTGAAGATTTGAGGAGGATGACCTTTAATGCCCATGTACTCATATAATTATATTATGGGATGCAGCAGTGGTGTGTGCTGCTCACGCTTATGGAGAGTGCACATTTTTATAAAAAGGCTGTTGAAAGATTTCATTAAGTCACGTGGGAAAAGTCTCTTTGTAAGCATTTAGTGCGGGTTTAGTGCAGGTTTAGTCCACAAGGTTTAAAGTAAACCTATTCTGAGGTTGAGCACAGAACATAGTCACGTTTTTTTTGAGATAAGATAAAATAAGATTAGATAAAATAATCCTTTATTAGTCCCACAGCAGAGAAATTCTCAATGTTATAAGCTTAGCACATTAAGCAACGTTCGCTCATTTGGTTGAAGACACAATTTGTTGTGTTTGTTGTCTTAGGAAATGTGTATAAAAGAACACATCATCAATGTAAAAGGGACTTCATGGACATCATAAGCTAGACATAGTAGGAGGTGGTTCAATCCTCGAAAATATACATCAATACTGTCTTCTCAGTACAGTATGTGAGAGGTACAAAAATAATGACTAAATATATATAAAGTGACATGTTATTGCTATTACAAACAAATGTATAGCTACCCAAACAAGCAAATGTACAATAATGGTGAAGTGCGTTGACTTGAACACAAACAGACCCGTTCTGCGCAGTGCATTTCACGAACGCTAGTTGTTTCATTAACTGCCTGTGATTGAGAAGCGGATTTCAGAGTGCGTCTCGGTCATAAAGGAAAGGACTGACTGATAAGGGCTTTTTCCTCTGCTGAGGGGTGAGCTGCTTGAGGCTTATTGTTTGCCTGTCTTCTGAGGCATCATGTGACTAGCAATGATGTAGGACACCAGTTATCTTGGGTAGTGTGTGGAAAGTGCCAGTGTTTGAGGCTGTTTAAATTGAGAGCACCCATTTTACCTAAAGAGTAAACGTAAACTGTTTCCCAGTATTCCCCAGTGATCTAGTTTACACACTTCCAGCATAGACAATGGACTGGTGTAAAACAAAGCGGTGTGAGGGCTGCACCCTTTTATCAGTAAGGGTTTTACTGCACTGACTGACATTGTTATGAATAAATTTGCATACATAATGCAGGGACTTATGTATAAATCATGTATCATAATTTGATCTGTCTTGCCAATTTAATTAAGCATTCACTCATTGCGTGTTTGGGCTGTATGAATACAGGCACGTTGCTTGGTATGTGCTGCCTTTCCCCAATGTCCTGTTACAATCGGTCCTGTTCTTCACCAATTATTAAAAAAAAAAAATCCATAATAAAATCCAAAATGCATGTTTGGCAAGTGAGAGATGAATAAAATGTCACTATATGCTGTATCGTCTTTCAGTTTTTATTTTAAATGTGATTTAACCATACTTACAGCCAAACATGTCTAAATAGCAGTTGTGCATGGCAAAGTTTTCATATCAAGTACTGATATTTTGTGATTCAAAATGGTGCACTTTGTCTTTTTAATAGTCTGCTTTAATTTTGCAATGTTGTTCTACAGAGTTATTGTATCTTGTTGCTTACTTTGTCGCCATAGGTTTATTTGCATGTTAAAGTACATTGCGCACAACCCATTTCAGTAAGATGTTTGTTGATTGTTTTTCCAATGTGGATGGTTGCAGGAACGTTTTAAGCATTTCTCAAGCGTTGTATTTAGTCTGAAAAGTTTCCCCAAAAATAGCTTGTATACACTAACAATATAAAACAGTACTGTATTCTTCTAGCTGATGTTAGGTGAAGAACAGCATTTGGATGACCATGACAAGCGATACTGTCTGCAGATATTGCAGGTAGTAAAACATAGCTGACCCTGATCTGACTTTTACTTTATTAGGGTTTAAAAAGGGTCATGTGGATTGAGGAAGATGGGGAACCAGGGAAATTAGTGCTGTTGCTGGTGTTAGTGTGGGTGGTGTTGGTAATGCTGGTGGTGGTATGTGTGGCTTTGGTGGTGGTGGAGATGGTGTTGGTATGTGTGACTTTGGTGGTGGTGGTGGTGGTGTTGGTAATGCTGGTGGTGTGTGTGGCTTTGGTGGTGGTGGTGGAGGTGTTGTTGGTAATGCTGGTGGTGTGTGTGGCTTTGGTGGTGGTGGTGGAGGTGTTGGTAGAGGTGCAACGGATCACAAAACTCATGGTTCAGATTATATCACAGTTTTTGCTTATAACTTTGTTTTATTACATTAAGAACTTCAAGAAAACATAAAGCAAGGAACTTCTGCTCATGCCCTTTAACGAAAACAGCAATCAAGACACCTACTGTTTATAAAAAAACCTTAAAATGTTTAATACTCAACTGTTAAAGTGCAGTATGAGGCATAATAATACCTTTTTCATTCTTTCCTAGTATTTGCAGGTTTAAACACACCTGAACAGAACAAAGGGCACATTGCATTTGGATGGCACGGTGACTCAGTTAGTGTATTTCCGTCATACTTCTGAGGTCCCAGCCTTTGGGGCTGCATAAGCCAGTGCATGTTTAGTGCTGGTCCCATGCCTCAATGAAATGGGAGGGAAATACTAGGAAGGGCATCCGGCATAAAACCTTGTGCCAAGTTGATATGCGGCTCATTAACCAGATGCTGGCCGATCTGCTGTGGCAAGCCCCTCATGGGGAGCAGCTAAACGTTTCCCAAAAATAGCTTGTATTTCATTAACAATATAAAACTGTGCTTTGACCCATAAGATAAATAACATATGCCAACTGTAAATATAGCAAGAAAACATTCAACAAGTTAGAAAAGTCTGTTAGTAAAGCTTATAAAATTAGATTTTGACCCCAAAAATGAAATGAATGAAATATATGATGTACGTATTCAGTACCCAAATTAAATATGTAGAATGAATAACATGTTTAACTTTTAAACTTTTTGTGATTAAAGCACCTCTTTAAGTTTTCCTCCTGTCTTACATTTTCCTCCTGTATGTCTGGATTAGGGGTCGGGGTTTGAAGATGAAGAAAGTCCTCTTAAGACTGATTGGTTAAACCGTTTCATACCTGGCTGGCACACCTGATGTTGATCCAGAAACAATGGTCACTTGGCAAAATCAGGACATGCATCTTTTCACTGCAGCTCTGCACTGAGATTTAGAGAATTACTACTTTAAAAAATATCAGTGGCAGTAAAACTGAATTCTGTACTATGTGTTAAACTATGAAATGAATCCGCAGTTCACATGTGTGCTGACCTGTGAGAGGGAAGTCCATATGGATTATGGATCAACTACAGTTTGTTATTCCATTAGTTGTTGATGTTGGTGTTGCTAGTGGTGATGGTGGCTTTGGTGGTGTTGATGGAACTGTTAATGGTGCTGGTGTAAGTTGTGGTGTTGGAAGTGTACATGTAGATGATGGTGGTTTTGGTGGCTATGGCATTGTTGGCAATAATAGTGGTTTTTGGTGCTGTTGCAGTGTTGGCAGTGTTGGTGGTGATGGTGGTGGTGATGGCGGTGTTGCTGGCGATGGTGGTGGTGGTGATGGAGGTGTTGCTGGCGATGATGGTGGTGTTGCTGGCGATGGTGGTAGTGATGGCGGTGTTGCTGGCGATGGTGGTGGTGGTGATGGAGGTGTTGCTGGCGATGATGGTGGTGTTGCTGGTGATGGTGGTGGTGATGGCGGTGTTGCTGGCGATGGTGATGGAGGTGTTGCTGGCGATGGTGGTGGTGTTGGTGATGGCATGTTGCTGGCGATGGTGGTGATGTTGGTGATGGCGTGTTGCTGGTGATGGTGGTGGTGTTGGTGATGGCGTGTTGCTGGCGATGGTGGTGGTGTTGCTGATGGTGATGTTGCTGGCGATGGTGGTGGTGTTGCTGATGGTGGTGTTGCTGGTGTATGTGATGCATATGTAAGTGGAGGTGAGAAGAGCTGGGGTAGGGTAAGAAAAAGCAGGTTAATGATATAAATTCTCATTTACAGCGTTTACATGCACCCCGATGTTCTACTTTTAATCAGAATAATGGCTCATTCCAAATAAAAAAGCATCATGTAACCAACACAGCCAGAACAGATTGATCCAGTTGGGCTCAATCAGAACAAATTTTAGATCCGAATAAGAGGGGTGGTGTAATCGTTTAGTAATCCGATCATTTGGGCATGTAAACACTTGTTCTGACCGTTTCCTTCTTGTTTGGAATGAAAATATTCTTTCTGTGCATGGTTGTCCCTCGTGGGGTTAACATTAAATGATGTTACGTGATGTTTAAGTGATGTTTCTGGGAGGGACAGAGACATTGCGGCAACAAAGCAAAAGTGGTCTGCTACTACTTATTTGTTGAAAACCTTAAAAGAATTTAAAATTATTGAATGCTATTTTCAGCACAATTATTGACCTGTACTTTCAGCAGAGTTTTTCTGGCATATATGTCAAAGCAGACAGAACCACTTTGCTCACGTTTTATTTTGATTAAACGCTCTGAGCATGAAAACGCACATTTTATTGGATTAACGTCCATGTAAACAGTTAAATTGGAATCTTTAATTGGAACAATTTCAATCTGATGGAACAAAAAATGTCCACGTAACCTCAGCCTATGTAATTCATGGCTTTGGTGAACACGTCATCAGAGTTCCATTTTTGAAAATAAACCTTAGTGATTGAAGCACACAAACTGGCAATTTAAAGTGAAATCTTGCATCCCACAAGAAAATATTCTTCTACATAACTCGCAAGAGACGCCTTTTTAGTGATATTTTTATGCTTCACTTGAATAATTCTGTTTCACAGTATGAACGCACACATGGATCACTGTCAGAATAGCTAATAAACTAAAACATCTTTCTGTGATTTACTATTTATAACTTTGATGTATACTGTAATTTAATATACTTTGTTGAGAATGCTGAGTAAAAAAACATTGTACAACAAATAATCACATATTTAAACAGTTAAACTGGAATTTGAAGGCATGTTTGTTTGATGTTTGTATAGACTTTATTGCGGAGGAATCTGTGGTAGAAAACATGACAGTCTGTGTTAGACATTTGCTGGGATAAAAGGGAAGTATGTAACCTCTCACCCAATCACACACGTCCAGAAAAGACTGGTCTTTCCTGTTTTCGTAACCTTGCTCATCATGTGTCTTCAGACCTCTCGCGTGATTGTGCAGGACAATAATTCAGCACAACCTGACACAGCCAAAATATTTGTACCTTTATCTGACCAAATGAGATACTGTTGGCTGCACCTGAATGGCTTGCAAACACGCAGGCCTGCGACATAAAGCTTGTGTGGTGGATGTGGTATTAAACTCTTGAGCAATGCACTTAACCTAAACTGCCCTTTCAGCTGTATAAATGAGTACAAATGTGGAACTGTAAATGTAATTTGCTTTTGTTATACTTTTCTGCTTAACAATTAAGATTAAGCAAATGTAATGTGATGGTTGACTTAAAATCAGCTCTCTTTAATGAATGTTATGTTCAGTTTACCATGAAACCTTGACTTTGATAGGTTTATAGGTTAGAAATGAATAAATATTTACTTTGAGTTATTTCTAAGTTTCAGAACTTTCCATTTGAGACGTACTTGTAACCACAAAAATGTATCTATGTGTTAAATGTACACATGCAAAATTGTGCACATCAAATGAAACGTTTCTTTAGTTTGGTTAGCGGCATGTACAGAGGGAGTCACTGTCCTGGCATATAGAAGCATCACAGGAGAAAGGCATGTGCCCAGAGGTTCACCTGTGGCTGTAAAACTGTGTTGTGTTTCTATTTACTGTTACAGGACCAATCATGTGACCTAACCCCATGAGACAACTGGCTGTACCATTACAGACCTCCCACTATGTTTAACTGTGGTCACAGATATTGTGGTGTGGTTGGAAAGCGTCACTTGGCTTTCTTGAAATGTAGACATGTCCCAATGTGGAAAATGGTGAAGGGTGGCTCATTAGAAGACATTACTGATGTATTCCTCCCTCAGAGGTCCACCTTTTGAACTCCTTACATCGCTCTGTTCTGTGTTTTCGCATATGCCATGCTTGGTGGTGATTTCCAAATGCAGCCCTGCTTTAAGTTCTGCCTTGGTGAAATTCACTGTGTATTTTTTTAAGACTGGGGCACTCAGTGTAGATTGAATTCAATGATAATTTTTGAGGCTTAACTTCTGTGGCATTCAGAAAATCTCTGCATGTCTGTCTTTGTTAGGGAGCTCTTTAAAACTCTTTGAAGCCTTTGTTAGTTTTGTCATGTTACCTTAACAATCTGATATAAACACACTAATCTTCTGATCTCCTATAGCTTCTGCATACTGATAATGGGCAATCAGTGTCAGCTGGCTGACTTTTACAGCTGTAATGGTGATTCAGTTACTTTAGTACATAGTTTACATTATTTTGTCCACTGTACTGTAAACGTAAACACACTATCCAAGGGGCAACAAATATTTTGTTGAGAAATGTACGTATTTCAGAATAATATCATACTTTTACCGTTACTAAAAGGCATAAATAATAAAGGAAAATTTATTCTTTGTCAATTGGTAGCAGTGAGTTAATGTGGTAATATGGTGAAGGTGAGTGATGCAGAAATAAAAGAGGCAAAGAAAATATGGACCATACCAAAAAATACAGAAATCCAAGTATGTACACATTGAATTAAACAATTATATTTCAGTTTAAAATATTTTAAAATTATACCAGTGGGTCAGGAATTTACCTTTGCAAATATGTATATTTAATAAAAATATTTTTCATGTATGTATTTATTTATATATTTATTTTAATACAACCTCTCTCAGTTAGGTGCACAGAATTCAAACTCAATGGGTGCAGTGTGCAGGGTAGAGTCACGGGCCCGGCACAGGAAACTCATGCGTGCACACACTAAATACAAATCACACTCACCAATTCACCTGAGCCTCACATGTTCGTGCTGTGGCAGGAAACACAAGTACTGGGTGGGGGGGGCGGGCACACATACCTGGGTAGAACATATTAACTCCACGCATGCCCAGTGCCTAAGGCTAGACTCACACGCCCTCACATAGTTGTGTGAAATGATAGTTACAGTACTCTCAGTGACCACACCACCCACATGTACAGCCATATATGCACCACCAGTCAAAAGTTTGGACACACCCAATTAATTGCCTGCTTAAACTTGACCGGTGAGTGAAGGAAAAACAGCCAACAAGTGTTCTGCATATGTGCGAACTCCTTCAAATCTTGGAAAAGCATCCCAGGTGAACATTTAATGAAGCTTGTTGAGAGAATGCCAAGAGTTTCGAAAGCTGTAATCAAGGGTGGAGGTTGCTATTTTGAGAGATCTAAAATATGAGAAGGTTTTTTGGTTTTGTGAACAAAGCTTTTGCTCACTGCATAATTCCACAAAAGTAATTTTAGAGCTTTAATGTATTTACTGCTATTCTCTCCAAGCACGCATATCCAGATTTTTGATTGGTAATATAATTCCAAAGTGTAAGCTATACATCTGTGAGCCATTTGGACACAATGTAACAAGGGCCATGCATTGTATTGCTGCTTTATATTTTTCAGTCCACTCATTGTCTGATTGCGTTAACTGCTCTGTGCTTTTCCAGACTGTTTGCCGGGTGAAATGAGGAAGAACGAGGAAGCAGAGCCGAGGGGGTAACGGGTGCAGGAACAAATTAAAGACATGGAACATACTGCAATAAGGGCTGAGCATTATTAAATTATATGCCAAGAAAGGAATGATGGGTATGAAAATAAAAGAGAAGAAAGTTCAAAAGGCTGAAGTAAAAAGATATGCAATGTCTGGAAGAGAGTTTAAATAAGAGAGGTTATTGCCTTTCCTGCACACCTCTGTGAGCCCAGTTTGTATCACATGGAGAGAGAGGTGTTCAGCTCATTCATATCTTTCACATCTCTGTCCTATAATAATCACATCCATATTCATATAAATAAATGTTAGGTTTGTATTTTGTATAAGCTGATGCCAGCTGCTTTGTGTTTGATATTATTGTAAGCCTGTAAGGTTGGTTTAAAAAAAAAAAACATCAATGATTTAATTTATTCTCTATTTTCAAAATGCAGTCTGGTTTGCAGCCCACACTTCAAACCTTTGGATGATCAGTCTTGTATACATTCCCCTCTAAAAGTATTGGAAGAGTGATGCCAATTCCTTTATTTTTGCTGTAGACTGAAAACATTTGGATTTAACATGAAAAGACGAATATGAGACAAGAGATCAACATTTATTTTTTCATCTATATTTACATGTATTTACATCTGGATCTGATATACAACTTAGAAGATTGCACCTTTTGTTTGAACCCACCCGTTTTTTCATGTGAGCAAAAGTACTGGAACACGTGACTGACAGGTGTGTTTTGTTGCCCAGATGTGTTCTATTACGTTGATTTTTCAAACAATAAATAGTGCTGAATGTCTGTGCTCAGTTTCAGATTTGGGTTTTGCCTGTGCAGACTGCATTTAGAGTTAGAGGTGTAACCAACATGCAAACCAGAGAGCTGTCTATGGGTGAAAAACAAGCAATTGTGAAGCTGAGAGAAGATGGAAAATTACATCAAACCATTGCACAAACATTGGCCATAGTCAGTACAACCATTTGGAATGTCCTAAAGAAGAAAGAAACCACTGTTGTACTAAGTAACAGACATCAAATGGGTAGACCAAGGAAAACAACAGCAGTTGACGACAGAAACACTGTGATAGCTGTAAAGAAAGACCCTTAAACAGCTGTTAGTGATATCAGCAACAACCTCCGGAGGGCAGGAGTGAAGGTATCACAATCTACTGTTTGCTGCAGAATTCATGAACAAAAGTACAGAGGCTACACCACAAGATGCAAACCACTCATTAGGAAAAAGAATAAAGGAGACTGAAGGGAGTAACGCCCCAAAACAAACAACAACTGAAAGAGGCTGTGGTGAAAGCCTGGACAAGCATCACAAAAGAATAATGCAAGAATTTGGTGAATGGGTCACAGGTTTGATGCAGTTATTGCAAGCAAATGACTTACAACTAAATATTAAGTATGATTCACTTTAATCTACTTTACGTCTATCTGAAAGAGCTCTTCAGTATAACCCATCAACAGGCAAATGTTCTGTATGGAAAAGTCGGTTTACATTTATGCACTTGTTACCAATGGACACAGCTGAACACACAAATTACGAGGGGTGAACACATACTTTTGGCCATTTAGTGTATATATTAGTTTTGACTGAGCTAATTCTTACTTTAACAAAGTACTGTGTAACAAACCAGTTGTTACAGATTACTGTGCATGTAAATAACATTTCTGGCTTTGGTATGATTGATTGATTGATTGATTGATAGATTTTTCCCCCTCGGAATTACTGTAACATAGCACTGTAATACATGTAACAGGTAACATTACTGTATGTACATGTATACAATATTTCTAGTTTTTTTTATCATAGGGGCATTTCCACACAAAGGATTAAATTTTTGCTTTAAATGCTCAACAAGTGTGTTGTAAGAGGATGACAACATCCAAGTATCGTACAGCAGCTTTGATTTACGATGAGCTTGCAAAACATAACAGCTGTGATGTGTCTCTTACAGCATGAATTTCCACCCAAGCCCACGTTCGCTAAGCGTGTAACTGCGTGCGCTGCTTCCTTGTGTGTCAACACATCATTACGCAGCACACATTTCACCTTGTGAAATACTGGATGATCTGTAATTTAGACAGCCTACTTAAGATCATTCTACATGCAATGAACCCCCAAAAGATACATAAATCTTCTGGCTGCTTATGTAATATACAGACATGACACAAGTCAACAGCCAGTTTATCATACTTAAGGCTACTACTACTAATTCCTAGCGTTAGTCCCGCACAAAGTGCAGGGTCCGCCGGATGGCAGAGACACTGCCACCGATGCGACCGAAGGATTACCAACCAATGCGTCGCGCCACCTGTCGTTGGACACACACACACACACACACACACACACACATACACACACACAGACAGGGCAATTTGGAGACACCAGTCAGCCTAATCTGCATGTTTTTGGACTGTGGGAGGAAACTGGAGAACCCAGAGAACACCAACCAAGCACAGGGAGAACATGTAAACTCCACGCACACAGACCCATTATCATACTTAAGGCAGTGTTTAAAAATACTGTCATCTTCATGGTCAGTTTGTCCACACTGCGCAGCGTTGTAGCTTTTACTTATCTATTTTAAAATTTATACTCTTTAAACTGCCTTCTTAAATTATTTGTTTGGTATTCACTGATGATTCATGGTTGAGTTTCTTCCATGCATTATCACAGAATTAGTACGGCCTCTCAGATGTGCTGCACAATGACAGGACTTGCTAAAATTCATCTAATTTATTGTAACCCCTTGCCCTGTTTTACAGCTACAGGGATAAAGCTTCTGTCTTATAGCATCTTTGTTTCTTTATATGAGCCTTATGTCTGCTGATTTTGAACTTCCTCACTGGTTGGTCTGAGACAAAACCCATAATCAAAAATTGAAAAACTTAACATGGTTAAAACCTTCAGGTGAAATGAAACCATCTCATTAGGTTCGGATTAGTAACTGGCTTCAATCCACAAAACATATGAATGAATATTTTATTGTAGCTTGAAGGTAACAGTTGAAATCAAATGGAAACCATTTTGAAAACCATTAGTCAAGGGACAAGGTAATACACAGGTGCTATGCAACAACTGGGCAAGTGTGTTGAAGTTAGCAAGGACTAGCAAAACCTCACTTCATAATAGCAGATGTCCTGACAGGAGATCTTCAGAGGATGGCGTGAATGAATAATGTTTATGTCACCTTTTACAGTTCTCTCCCTTTTCCAGGTAATGTAAGATGTCAGTGTTTTGTGCTAAGAACTGTAAATAAACAGTTTAAGGGGACAGAGCTTAGTGGTCTTGATCACAGAACTCTTATTCACTCTTATCTCCTACTGTGAATATTAAGGGTATAAAATCCATTTCAGTTTGCCTAAGGTGCACAGATCAATCCTTTGACGCAAGTGCTTCCAAGTCACCTGTCTCAGGTTCCTTTCACAAACAATAAAACCGATAACACAAGGCATGTGTGTAGTTTAAATAAACTGTGCTGGAACTGAGACACTAATCTCTCAGTTCGTTGGAACTTAAGCATTCAACTTGTTTTTTTTCCGAGTCTGCTTTTGTCTTTTTGTTGCTGATCATCAAACCAAGGACAAGGGTTCATGGAGAACAGAATGTGCATTTCAGGATAAACACACAGAAGCACAGAAGATGCTTTTATTGGCCTTTCATGTGTTGGGTTGTGAAGAAAGATGATTTCTCCCTTAGGCTTTCACTGTCCTCAAGATGAACACAGCTCAGCAGGGGTTGTGGGGTCTGCAAGCTGCATTAAAGAATGAAGTCCAAACTCAGCCAGATTAAATCCTGCGCCCACGAAATGCTTCTAACAAAACAACAGGTACATTCCTGGCAAGAAAACAGACAAATTCCTTCTATTATGCATATTTCTTCCTATGATGCAACAAGGAAGCTGTATGCATAGTTTTATTGTTTATATAAATTCTATTTATGATTTTTACATAGAGTATGGGTGATTTATTCATTGCATTATCATTTTCCATATCTGCAATGAAAAAGTACAGTTTGGTTCATCTTTCATTTGCATCCATACCAGAAAAGTACAGCAAAACAATAAAAATCTACAGTATGCTATCAGTATTCTATGAACAGACACAAAAATTCATAAAATATTTTAGTGGCATTAATGCATTTCTAAATAAAAACTGACTTTCTGAAAATGGTTCTCCATGGGGCTGCCTACCACCAGGCCTGCTGTCATCAAACCTTAATGTGGAAGAGTGACCTTCCTAAAACAGTTTGTACAATCAACTTCACATCTCCAGCCCTGAGATGAGACCTTCAGCTTCACATCTCCAGCCCTAAGATCAGACCTTCAACTCGACATCTCCAGCCTGAGAACAGACCATCACCTCTCTATTTTCAGTCTGAAAGCACATAGTCAGCTCCGCATCTCCAGACAGGAGAGCAGACCATCACCTCCATATCGCTATTTTAAAAGCAGATGGTCACTTTGATGTTTCCATCTCTGAGAGCAGACCGTCACTTCCATGTATTTCCAGAACAAAACATGTAGTTCTCATTGTGGACTGTGTCTATACTGAGTACAAACATCTGAGAAGAATATTTAGTTTTTTTGGTTAAAATTCACTTAATTAGAATCATATAAGCTTATTTAATTTACTGCTAATAGTAACACATTACAATGTAAGTAGCACATCCTTGTGTTTGGATACATAAAGAGCGGGTAATACATTCTTCAAACTACAACTAAAAGAAATGTCAGTGTGTAGCAGCTCCCTTTCAACTTTTATTATCCAATCCTAAACACTTTTAAAACACAGTCCATTGTAAGTAAAATCACTCACTCAAGTAGTTTCCCAGTCTGAAACTAAACTTGCAACATTGACACCTGTGATGTGTCTAATGCAAACAATTGCTCTCAGTTCCTCAGAAGTACAAGTTTATTATTGCTAAGAATAAAATCATTCTATATATATCATAATTTAAATAATTCTCATTTGGTCATTCACTGATGCCTTTTAAGTTAAGTAAATTTTCAGCAGTAACATAAAACAAACAGTAAAAAAACAACTTTACATATGATGTTGTAAAAGCAGATTAACAGCAGCAATGTATACAATAAAATATGGCACATTGTAACAACAGACAATAAAAAACTATGCTCTTAGTTAATAATAGCTTAATTATACCAATTTTCCATCCATCCATCCATTATCTACCGCTTATCTGGGGCCGGGTCGCGGGGGCAGCAGTCTAAGAAGTGACCCCCAGA
>JABJVR010002596.1:0-17137 GCA_025773905.1 Chitala chitala
GCTTCGATCAGTGCTTCTCAATCTGTGGGCTAGGCTTCGATCAGTGCTTCTCAATCTGTGGGCTAGGCTTCGATCAGAGCTTCTCAATCTGTGGGCTAGGCTTCGATCAGTGCTTCTCAAACTGTGGGCTAGGCTTCGATCAGAGCTTCTCAATCTGTGGGCTAGGCTTCGATCAGTGCTTCTGAAACTGTGGTCAGTGGGCTGATCTGGCCATTGTTTGTAAAGCCTACACTGTTTAGGCCAAAGGAAACAATGTTGTAAGAATGTTGTTTTTTCAAAATAGTTTAATTTGTAAAAACATTAGCACCTTTTATCAAATTAACGTTTTAATTCAGGTGGAACACTGGCGTGGTCGTTAGCACTATTGCCTCGCGCCTGCGGTTCATTTCCTGCCTTGGGTCTGTGTGCATGAAGTTTGCATGTTCTCCCTGTGCTTGGTGGGTTTTCTCCAGTTTCCTCCCACAGTCCAAAGACATGCAGGTTAGGTTGATTGGTGTCTCTAAATTACCCGTTGTGTGTGTGCCCTGTGGTGTGTTGGCACCTTGCCCTGGGTGTCCCCTGCCCCGTGCCCTATGGGCTCCAGGCTTCCTGTGACCCTTAACAGGCTGAAGCGGTGTAGAAGATGATGGACTGACCGATTGTATTAGTTATTTACTTTATAGGAAAAGGTGATTTGTTTATACAGGGTATGAGGTGGTCAAAAGTATCAAGTAAAGCATTGCATCTGAGATTTGGGTAATCTGTTCAGCAGACTGTAGAACTGGTGAAGGTGATTCATGTTGCAGTCCCTACCATCCAATGGAGTATGAAGCTAATGTGGGTGCAGGGTGGGGCACTGAGTACACCTGGGCAGTTGATGTGATTGCCGAGCACCATGCACTGAGTCGTTCTCCCATGATGCAGCAGGTCACAGACACAAAGGCTCCTCAACGCATTGATAGTTACGCTGGGTGTAGCTGGACGGCTCAGGGAAGATCGATGAAGCCTGCCTAGGCCTGCCAATGGCACAGGGAGGGAGGTTTTAATGGTGTGTGAGTTTAAGGGAGGGGGGGGGGGTGGGGAGGAGTCCGCAGTGCCGGTCTTTTGAAAAACACATTAAATTAAACTGTCTCTCCTATCTTGCTCCGGGGCACTGACAGGGTAATTAATTTCCCGGGTGAGAAAAGCATGGCCATGGAGAGGGGGGGACCGGGCCGTTTGTGAGCCTCTCAGAATGCAGCAGGGGGTGGTGGGGCAGGGGGGCATGCGGTGCTCATTGACACTGCTTACACTCATCCTCTCACACTAGCTACTGCCGACTGACCCCTGTGAGGTTACAGAGACTTGGACAATCTGACTGTAACAACACCCACATTGCCTACATAGAGTCCTCAAGGACTTGTATCCATTTACACTCAACAAGCGACTGAAGGACAGTCTTTCCACCTTTGACATCATGGGTTCTGAGTAATTAGTCATATTACTGTATATGGTCACATATATAGGATAAAGGAAACACTGGACGTGGTGAAGTGTACTGACTTCAGATATTTGTTTTTATTTTTAAAAGGTGATGAGTCTACCCATGTACAGTGAGAAATATGTTTTTATTACTTGTTCAACATGTCATCTGTACAACAAATCCTAACAATAAAGAAGACAAAAAATTTTACAATGCCGAAAGTGTAATAATTGCAGGAAAAATCTGAACATGTTTGTAGTGAGAAAGCCTTAGTGTTTGTGAATAGGCTAAGTGTCAGTGCTCAAGGCAGCTTGGTGGTTACTCCTTTAATAAAACATGTAATGAGAAATACTCATTACTGCCTACTTGGGTGAAGAGCAAAATTAAATGCTACCAGATAAGGCAGTCGTAAAAGTAGAAAAAACAATAAAAATAGTAAAGCAATACCTCGGAGACCAGACATGTGTCGGGCACAGCAGACCACACTGACTTAGCCAAAAGGGCTGTGCAAGAACATTCACATGAGCTCTTCAGATACAGCTTCAGCAGAGCTAATGTAAAGACATTTGGGCCAAAAAGGACCCACCCTATGTGCTGTCTGAAAACGTGCCACAATTTCAGGTCACTTTCACCAGTTATATTACTCTGCTCTGTGAATTTCCTAAATCTTTTTTCTATTTCTGAATGTCATTTTCTTTCACCATCTAGTAACCTTTATTAAGCAGCCATAGTGGTTATTTTGGATTATTTCCTAGCCCAGTCGTGCTCTAGCCCATCCATTACTGTGTGATGTTTGACGGCCTGTCAGCATGAGAGTTTGCCTGTCCTCGCTCTGCTCTTCGCAGCCGGTTCTGTGTGACTGCACACTGCTGATTGTCGTTGCCTTCAGATGACAATTTTTCTTTTTGTTTTTCACCTTGCCAGCAGATCTTTTTTTTACATAGTGGTTTTTCACACTTTTAGCTCTACCAGAAGAGGATCACACCCTATTCTGAGGTGCTGATCTGTCTTACTGTGGATGCTGTGTCTGACTTGTGCTCTTTACAGGAAACAGATAACTGCCGACCATATACATGGAGCAAATGTTTCAGTGTAGCACTTTAGCTCCGCCCCCTCTGTGCCACTGATTCGTCCATAACCCCTGTCTCCTTCCACAGGGTGGAGCTTCAGCATGGGATCAGCTTACCAGTTCCACAGTTGGAGAGTGTTTGTGGTGGTCTGTGCCCTGCCCTGTGTCTGTGCCATAGTTTCACTCACTTTCATGCCAGAAAGCCCCAGGTTCTACCTTCAGGTAAAGATCATGAAAAGGAATTTTTCTTTGCCAGGTGGCACTTTAAGTATACCATAAGCTATATATGCCATAGCGTAAACTTACATATGAATATTAAAATTTCAGAAATTCATCTTCAGATACCGAACTGTGGTGAAGTACAGACATTACAGATGAGTGCTGACTAATGACTGTGCGCCATTTTGAATTGGGGAAGGGGAAGGTGTATAAATTCCCAATGAGAGCCCCAGAAAAGCGACTCTAACAGGGAGTGACTCACTGCAGTCGTGACTCCATCTCTCCTGCACCCTGGCTCATCTCTGTGTAGTGGAAAACTGCGGCAGCTTTTGCTAATTCTCCTGCATCCCACCCACCTGCTTCAGGTGGGGAAGCACGATGAGGCCTGGATGATCCTTAAGCAGATCCACGACACCAACATGCGGGCGCGTGGGCAGCCGGAGAAAGTGTTCACCGTGAGTCCTCGCTGATTTATTTTCTGCAGAAACTAAACATCTTCATGCTAAGCACATCTACAAAGGAGCACCCAAGATGAGCTATACCTCATTCATTAAACTGGCTATAAACATAATGTATCTGTACATGTCTTCTGAAGAATTTGTGACTTCCTGGAGAAGAAAATTCAGATGAAAGACGTACTGTTTTAGAGTTCTGAATGCACTTCTTATGGTAACGCACCCCTTTTGTTGAATTAATTCAATGATCTTGGTAGGCATCCTGCTTGATAATTGTTAATATCTGGGCAATTGAAAGCACCATGTAGTATTTTCTACAATCCAATTGCAGTCCAACTGGAAGAGGGTCTCACTACTAATACATCTATCTAAGTGCTGAAATTAATGCTGGAGACAATGCCACATTGCCACATTGCCACATTGGATGGTGGTCTTTCTCTCACCGAGACACACTTTCATTGCAGGTGAACAGGATTAAGATTCCGAAGCAGGTCGATGAGCTGGTGGAGATGCAGGCAGAGAACGGGAACCCCGCCTCCAAGGCCCTGTTCAGGGTGAAGGCCGAGCTGTGTGGGGTGAGTCAGAGCCACACACCACATGTCTGAGTCAGGGTGACGTTTCTGCTGCAGGGGGACACAATGTGGGCACCACTGTAACTTTTGGAGCTCCCAGGTGAGAAGGTAAAGCCCTGTAATCCTGACTGTTGTCTGTACTCTGCTTCTCCTTACAGATCTGGCTCACTTTCATGAAATGCTTCAGATACCCAGTGAAAGATAACACCCTGAAGCTGGCCGTCGTATGGCTCACTCTGTCATTCGGGTAAGTTTCGGTCAAAGCAGCACTGTTATCACACAGACTGATCTGAAGTCAGTCCAGCTCAGCTTCAGATATACAGACTGTTACCAACGTATGCAATTAATGCAACACAAGTCTGCAGCACATTATATGACTTGGTTTTTGTGTGTGCCAGAACGTCCCTAATTAATATGGGCAAACTTAGTGGACGTGCAATTAATGATAAACAGATGATACAAATAAGCAGCTACTCACCTTTCTGAGGTGTGCTGGATAGCGTATGCGTTGACTCGGGCTTCACGTGTATTTCAAATTCACATGAAAGCATTTTCTGCAAATTTTATGTTGGAAATTTTTTCGCATAACTACTTTTATTTTACTTTTTACATTTGCATATCTTGGAATTACATATCTAGAGCACTGTTCATGTTTTATCAAGGGGCTTTAACTCAAATTCGCTTTATTTTTGTTAACTTTAACATTTATATGAAAATCATCAACAATAATGACATTTTAATTTTGAAAACAGGATAAGGTGGTCATTGCTTTTGGATTTTCTCTTACTCATTTATAAATTGCTTTGGACAAAGGCGTCTTCTAAATTAACAAATGTGAATATAAATGAATGTAATAGAGGCAAATGTAAAAATGTTGTCATTCGTTCTATATATATTGTAACACTGTCAATACATATATACTATGTATGACCCCACCATTGAGCATACTCATTTTTAAATCTAACTGAACAGTGTACATGCCATGTACATGCCTTGGTTCATGACTTGGATCAGATTAAACACTCTCTTAGGATTCTTTTTCAACACAAATGTACAATCACATGATGATATGAAGATGAGTCTTCGTGTTTCTTTACAAAATTTTATGCAGAACCTGTACAACAGGATTCCTGTTTTTTGTTTTTGCACGGTCCATTTTCCAAGATCAAACTGGCAGTGAAAATAGCGGAGTTGAACAAGCGTGCTTATGAATGGACATGAGTGATGGAGATGAGTGCAGAAACCAGTCAGAGAAGCTTCATAATAAAAGCTTCTTGATAAGAACCGCTATGTCAGATTTTAAAAGGCCATATGACGGTGTCAGGTGGGTCCATGTACTACCAGCTAAGCATGAATGCTGTCAACAAACATCCCAGCACTCCAACAGTTATGGAGCAGATGAAACCTGCTGGTTCCTTATCATACTGGCACAACTTCAACATCTGTAGCTGAGCAAAGTCATACTTTTTCTTCCTGTGTTCACGCTACAGGGGATCAGTGTACATTGTGTTTCAATCACACTGTTCAAAATGAAGTCTCAGAAGGAGATGTTTTCGCAAATGTTGTTGTACCTTCAAATTGCATGTGCTCCAGTCATACATATATTCTACCCTGAGGACGACAGAAGTTCTGAACCTGACTTCATAATTGACTACTCCAGGAAGAGGTGGCTGAGCTGACACACTCACTTAAAAGTGTAGCCCTTGTGATGGAAATAGAAAAGTATGAAAATACAATCTTTTGTGTCTGATGTTCTTTTGATGACCTTAAATTTTAATACTAGCTGTATTAGAGAACATCAACAGTGACAGTACAGTTAAAGTGTGGGAGGGCTGCTGAAAATAGTGTTGTGGATATTAACCATGACTCACATTTGTTTTTGTAAAAGAAAAAAAATGTGTTGAGCAGTCAGCAGCACAGTCCTCCTCATACAAGCTGAACCAACAAAGACTGTGCATCTATGTTTATTCTAATCTGCTACAATGGTGATACTGAGCACCAGCCAATCATGCATTAGAAATGTATACTTTCGATACAGTGTTGCTACTCAGAACAGATGCACAAAGGTGCATATGAAACTGTGCAGAACAGAGAAAGGTGTCTGTTTTATGTCAGAGTTGATTAACATGGTAGATTAGTGACAGAAAGGAAGAGATAAGAAAACAGAATGGAAAAATTTTGATAAGATATACTGCTCTCAGATAGTCATATATATACAGTATTCTCCACTTCACCATGCTGGATAGCACCTGTAGATGTATTGATTGCTTCTCCTACTGAAAAATGGCAAGAAATGTTATCCACATGGGAAACAGGTTTTCTGAAGACAGTTTCTGTCATGTCTCAGTTGAGCTAGTATTAATCACAGTTTGAAGGACACAGAGGGTTAAGATCTAGTGGCAAGGCAGTCCAGTACAATAAAGCAAATTTACCATCATATTTCCAGAAACATTACTGCACTATCCTGAGCTTGTGGCAACAAGCATTATTTTATGCAACGATCCTACTCACAGATGGTTATAGTGTTGACATGAAAGAAAACAGCTGAATGATGACAATGCTCAGACATTCTCTGACGTTCAACTGTTTCTTCAGCCATGTGAAGGGATTCAGTGTATGCCACAAGAACACATCACTGCTTCCTATAGCACAACATGAATATGTGATGCTGCATCCATTTTTGGAAAAGCGGGTCACAAACCTAATAAAGTGACCACTCGATGTATGTATTTACTTCAGTCTTAAATCACTTCACCACTTGTAGCTCCTTGCTGCCACACACAGGGGATTGTCCATTCATTCATAATTTGTTTCACAACCACTTCTCCTAAACACGGCAATGGGTGACCTGAAACCTGTCCCAGGCAGCAGAGGGTACCAAGCAGGGTACACCTATGACAGGGCGTCAGCCTATTGCAAGGCACAGAAATGCATATATAAGAGTTTAGAGTTCCCAGTTTGTCTGATCTGCATATTTTTTAACTGAACTAGCAATGTCAACAAACACAGTGCCAATAGACATATCTAAGTTTAGGAACCAGTAGGTGTGAAATCACAGTATTACTCACTCTTAGTAGATTGATTATGTGAAAATTTGTAAAGCAGCTTTTCCTCATAGCTCAGGTCCTATAAAATAGGGAAACACCCAGCATCATCCAGTATGTCTCATGTACCTCCAAGTAGACCAGTTCAGCTTTTCTCTGCCTGTGTGTCCTCATCTACGGATCAAAGGCTCCTTTATCAAGGGTTAAAACGAGACCTCTGTGAATAACGCATCCATCAGAGCCCTTTAATCAGGCCTACTTTAATGCCGGTATTCATTGACTCCACACTCACTGCCCCGTTGTCTCTCTGCTGACAGCCATACAGTAGCTGGAACATGAAAGTTGATGCTTATGCAGTTCTGTGATGAACACACAGTCTCTGTTGTGTTTATAAAATCTGCATGACATAGATATCAGTTTTGAAAGAAATGTCTGAACTGCCATGTAAACATCTGTAATGTCACGTTAGGTTATTCCCACTTAGCCTAAGGGTTCTTTGTTGTCCTTGTTGGGCCACAGGTTCTACGGCTTGTCCGTCTGGTTCCCGGACGTCATCAAACACCTGCAGGCGGATGAGTATGCATCCAAAGTGAAGAAGCACAATGGGGAACGCATTGAAGACTTCACTTTCAACTTCACCCTAGAGAACCAGGTTCACACCAACGGGATGTTCATCAATGACAGGTGCGGAGTGTAATTTATACCCCCTTCTTTATCACCTCCCTAGGCCAGAGAATTTATTTGAATATCTCTCCTTGTTCCCTTTTCCGCTTCGAGTTATTTTGCCAGGGCATCACAATGCCTGAGGCAACATATATTAGCATGCTGTAGCTGTATAGCCTACACACTCCTGTAGGCTGTGTGCATTAAGTGAATATGTTAACATTCATCATGAAAGGAATAAAGAAGCTTAAAACAGGTACTTCATCAAATCTGGGCATGCATTATTCCTATTCTGTTTTGGGTTATGAAATTTATACTCCACAATTCTGTGATAAGAGCATACAATATGAATTAAATCATGGTGCAATATAGAAAACAAGTGACATTGGCCATATGCATCACTTCGTGTGAGAAGTAAAACACAGTTCGGTTGCAGGATCATCTGGAGCCTGTCCCAGGCTAGGATACATCCTCCTCACAGGACATACACATATTAAAGGCAGTCTGGACTGCCCCACCCAGCTCACCTGTATACATTGGGACTTTGCTTTGGGAGGGGCAAAAACCCACACATTCATGAGAATATGCAAACTCCACAGAAACACACAGTGCCAAGATGCAGAATTTAATCCACAACTTGGAGGTATGAGGCAACAGTACTCTCCATTGAGCTACTACACTACCCCAGTACAATGATAGTAGTTGTAAAAGATATAGTTGAAAAAGAAACAGTATTCTACAGATGTTTTGTGTTAGAAAGGATGCTTGGAAGCATTCAGTGCAAAATCACATGATTAATGGCCTCATAACAAACAAAATTGCCAAATTCATATTCATAGAATTGTGTAGAATAAATCCTTAAATACAAATCCAGTATATCTCAGCCCTCGGTGTAAAAATTGGTTTGTTTTAATGCAGTATTAGAAGAAGAGCCCAACAGAGCCTGTGCTTTTTTAGTCACGTGTTCTATTGTGTGGGAGCATTACATGATTTTGATTATTGTTATCATTTTATATCCCTTTGTATGGCTTTGTATTAGATACTTTGGTTTATTCTGATCACTTATAAAGGTTGCTCTTGCAATGTAATGCTGCCTTTAAATTTCACAGTTATGAGTCCACCCACACCTGTACCTTTGCTGTTTTTCATAGTATTCAGTTTTTCATCTCACATTCCAAAAAATACGCTGTTCATGGGTGCTAGAGACTCAAAATTAACATTATTACATAAGCGCGCAGTAATGGGCTGGGCGTGCTCTGCATTTTATTGACAGAGGTTACTGAAAATGCATGAACCGATGTTGAATTCCTTCGAATATTATGCAGGTTTATCAGCATGAAGTTCAAGTCAGTCACGTTCATTGACTCCTCCTTTCTAAACTGCTACTTTGATGATGTCACATCAGTGGGCTCCTATTTCAAGAACTGTACCTTCATCGAAGCCTTCTTCTATAACACAGGCAAGTCTGGTAACTGGCAATCTGACCATTTAAAGGATGCAATGCTACTTATGTTGCACATTCGTTACACTTTACCAGCAGTGAGTCGTATGCTTAACAATAGCAAGTGATAAGCTTCCAGGAAAACTCAGCAGTGTAAAATTCCAAAAGGACTGTCGAGCCATTGGCTACTGCTGATGAGGAATTTACCACTTAGCAATAACTAAACCTACAAAGTAATTCCATCTTCTTTTGCTATACTTTTTTTTTCCTCAATACATGATGCAAACAGAGAGCAGTCATTTAAACACGTAGGAGCAGTTATATTGTTCAGAGCTTTACCACAAAAGCAGATGTTTCTATAAATTATGTTTTTCTCGTGTATAATTCTGGTGACAGACATTGATGACACCAAAATGATTAACACAAAGGTGATAAACAGTACGTTTCATCACAACAAGACGGGCTGCCAGATGACCTTTGATGATGACTACAGTGCCTACTGGGTCTATTTTGTGAACTTCTTGGGGACGCTGGCAGTGTTGCCAGGAAACATAGTATCTGCACTTCTCATGGACAAAATAGGCCGCCTGACTATGTTAGGTAAGCACCCCGATTATATGATTCAGCTTTTGATTTCTGTTTGTGTAGTTTGTACTTCTTCATTGGCTGTCAGAGTTTCACTTTTTATCAGTTTAAAAAGGAATCTTTTTCTTGTATGGTATTAGCACATACTGAAAAAAATATAGACAATAACGATAGCCCCAGACGTATTCATAGATTAGTTAAAACGTGTCTGGACAGCAGGGCTGCACAGCAGAGTATACCCCATGTATTAAGTGGACTATTTCCTGTATTTCAGTAAACTTCTTTTCTGCATGGGTATAATTTCATGTGTACAGTTTTGAATTGTGACATCTCTTCTTGAGCACTATGAAACTTTACCTCTGCAGTGCGATTAGCACATGCATGTTTAGATCATGTTCAGTTATTATAACTTTCATACAAGTAAACTGTTAATTATTTGCAAGACCATGAACATGCAAGCTTCTTATTCAATAACACAAGTGCTGAAAGTTTATCTAAAAGGTTTACTGCGCCATCTAGTGTGCAGGAGTGTTAATGAAACAGAAACTACATCCAGATACTACAGCTTTAATTCTACATGAAAGTCAAGCACTACAATGCCAAATGATCTGTATCTATTTGTCTTTTTTATTTTAATCCTAGTAAAATTTTTGATTAAATAAATATGACAATGCATATGAGCAGGCGCTACAGCTCTGCATATCTCATGAAACATTTCCTAAACCGGAGAAAATGAAAAGCTACCCAAAATAACCTTTTGGAGATTAATGTGCTTCAGTGTCCTCCCATGTTTTAATGACAAGGACAAATAACCAGACAGCACACAGCATGTGGGATATGATTCACACGTCTTCCCGTCATTATTAGTCACAATTACTACAAAAAAGTATTTATTTTCTTCAGTGTCTCAAAGGGCATATGGTTATGACAAGGCCTGTATTAGTAAGTGAACAGTCATTTAGTCAGGGTGATCATTCACGTAAGATTAAGATGAGTGAGGGAGCAGTTTCCTCAAAGCAATTTATAGATAGGATACAGTAACTCCACATGTAGCAGATATGGAATCTGAAATACATGAGCCTTCAAAGACTTTAAGTTTTGTAACAATTTCTATCCCCAAAAGAATAAGAAGGGAGATGGAGGTCCTAATGTGGTGGTTTGATGGCAAACAATGCCCATAACAAGTGCAACCCCAAAGACACAGTTCACAACAGAACATTTAAGGGTAGAAAAACTCAAAGGTGGTGAAGAAAGTACAGAAGGCATAAGTCCTGAACACCCAAACTAGGAACAACAATACACAGCATGATACCACTCGATCAAGGCCAACAAGGGAGGCAGAACAGGAAAATTAGGGTAGGCTGGAATCCTAAACACAACACTAACTAGACAGATAACTGCTAAAGACAAGACTCAGTGATACAATACACCACCAGACCAAAATTTCCCTACAATGTCTCGCAACTCACAAAGGGAAAGAGAAACCTTGAATACAACCTCAAGATGAATCTAAACCAGTTGCAATCACTAAGACAAATGAAGGTGAAAACAAGAACTAAGATGAGTATAGATAACAGAGAAACAAGACAACACAGAAATAGCACCGAAACCAGACAAGACATGAAACCTAGATATCACAAAAAGACTAGACAAGGTAGCGATAACACAAACTAGACATGACAGTACTCCTGAAAACTTTGTGGTTGTAGTGGCTATGGCTATCCAAATTCTTTTATCATTCTATGTCAAATCTTTTATTTGTTACATTTATGAATACATCTCATTTTTTATTAATTATAAATGTTATTTATGTTTATATAGATAGTTTTACATGTAA
Organism: Chitala chitala; assembly: GCA_025773905.1. Classification (NCBI taxonomy): domain Eukaryota; kingdom Metazoa; phylum Chordata; class Actinopteri; order Osteoglossiformes; family Notopteridae; genus Chitala; species Chitala chitala. The sequence goes on from JABJVR010002596.1 coordinate 11,327, forward strand.
ACAAATATATGTCTGTTTCTGTATTACAATGGCAATATTTAATTCGTAACAAATGTTCTGCTTCAGGTTTTGTAAATTTTAAGCAGGTGTATGAACACATCATGATTACAAGGCTGAACAACTGCACCAATCACACAGTCACGTGGATCACAGATGTCGTCACACGTGATTGATTTTTACCACTCTGCAGGAGGTTCCATGATCCTTTCAGGAATCAGCTGCTTCTTCCTCTGGTTTGGAACCAGCGAGTCCATGATGATTGGCATGTTGTGCCTCTACAATGGCCTGAGCATATCGGCCTGGAACTCCCTGGATGTGGTCACGGTGGAGCTGTACCCCACAGACAGGAGGTGGGGGCTGGCACACACTCAGCACTGAGAACATATGCACATGCCACCAACACACCACATGTGCATGTAATCTTTTTTATCCCTAATAATGTCTCATATAACACAATGTCAGCAACAAACATATCTTGATCAACCAGAGAATCATGTAACTCACAATGAGACAGAAGGTATCTCACAGTCACACAGTTTTTTAGTGACTTTCTTAATCTAAAAGCTGGTCAGCAGCAAGCCTTTTCACGATAACCTGGTAATATACAAACAATTTATGTGTGATATACTTGAACTCAAAAAAACATTGTGGTAACACAACCTTGCCTTCCTTCTCTGACACAGGGGCACTGGATTTGGGTTCTGTAACGCGCTGTGCAAGCTTGCGGCGGTGCTGGGCAACGTGATTTTTGGCTCACTGGTGGGCATCACGAAAGCCGTGCCCATCCTGCTGGCCTCAGGCGTGCTGGTGTGTGGGGGGCTGGTGGGGCTGCGGCTGCCCGACACCAGGTCCAACGTCCTCATGTAACACCCTGACTCCGGGCCAATTCAGGCACTTTTCCCTGGCATGTAGGGGGCACAGGCCCACAAAAAGGGGCCTCAGAGCACGGTGTGCTGTTTAATGTGTCTATTTATTTTGTCTTCATTGACTTATTTCACATCAAGGCCACACAACCGATAACGAGGTCTGCAGTGAGTTCATCTTCCAAAGAAGAGATAACTATTAAAGCCAGAACTACACAGTTTTTTACATCAGCATGTATTGGCTAATTTTGCAGGAGAATCCAAAGAGGTGTACAATGCAGTGTTTTCTAACCAAATTGGTCAATGAAATGCCTCTAAATAAGACACAGCATACTGAAAAAGCAGAAAATTGCATACTATTAAAAAAGGCCCAAATTAGAATATTTTGTTCATAAGGCTACACTGCAGTTATTCCAGTGGAGAGGTAGAGTTTTCTTCAAGGGGATCACTTCATTTGTAGCAATGGAAAATTAATGGGAAATGTTTTGAATCTTGTGCAGTATGAAGATTACATAAAGAAATTATACAGATCAACACAAATTGAAGATGAAACATGAAAAGCTGTGATAATATCTTACCTCAACTATGTAAATGTATGAATGAGTAGTATGCAGTGTTTACTACCATTTTGAAAATTTTACACGCAGCAATAGCAAGATATTTTTAAGTCTTCTACAACTCCTTTTGAGCAACAACAGAGGTCATAGGATATAAAACTGTACATACCATCATGTGTCGTTATGAAGAAGTGGAATGCACTGAAGTCTACATTGATTTATTGTTAGAAGATTTCCTGCTTTCACTGGCCTTGAACTAGCAGAAATACTGGGCTTGTTTACTGCTTATGGCTTTTCTACCAGATGTGTTTATGCTCTATACAGAGGAATTAATATTTAGCTTGTGTGGTTGTATATTCACTGCATAGATAATTTTTTTTTTCTTTAATGGGGCTGTCACCTGGCTGCTCCTACGCACCACACTTGAATGCTTTATGACCACTCATTAGATTTACATTCACCTTCAGTTCAGTGTTTGCTAACAAAAACTCCTTTCTCCCCTGCACAGTCCAACCCAACAGTATGAAAATAAAATATGGAAAGCAACTGAAAACAACACTTTTTTGTCAGTTAATTTCCTGACAAAGACTATCCATGACATCATTTAGACATGCATGTTTTATAAGATTACTGTATCGTTTACTCATCATTGTTTCAATTTATGTTCTTGTTTGAAAAACAGAAACCCTCAATGAGGGCAACTATTGCCCATGCCTTATTTACATATTTTATGTCATTAAGAAAAAAATTAATTGTTAGAAGCTCGGGCTGTCATTTATAAACACCTCTGCAGATGTTTATAAAGAGCAAAAATACTTTTACAGTCAACATTATGAAGAGGAAGATAAAACTATTTCTAATTTTTACCAAATTTCATAATGTATGTGCTGTCTACTTCATGTTAAAATTTTATTGCACATTTTGATCACTGGATTTTAAGTATATTATGTATAGTATAGCATTATAATACCTTTAATCATTGTCCACTATAACATGTATAACTTGTTAAACTGTTGGACACAGGGATTCTAAAGTATTTTTCATAGCTGCTTAATAAGCCATTAATACCAAATTTAAAGATCATAATATGACGCCCAGTGTACATGGACTTGGAGCATACATGTTTATTTAAGTGGATATTACAGTCCACAAAGGTACTGTGATAACTCTTTCAGGCTATGCTAAAGTCCTAATTGCTACATGGGTGTACTGCAGACAACACCTGCCTTTTCACAAAGGAAAGAATGATTTCTTTCAAATCTGTATGCCAGCAACCTCTGTCTGTGTGAGTGAGTGTGTGTATGTGTGTTTGTATGTGGAAGTAGACCAAGATTTATATGACAAGGTTATGACATTATTGTGTTTGTTTTTTAATAAGCTTGCAAACTAGTGTAACTCCTAACTGCACCAGTCTATGGACCTTCATCTGTGTTTGTGACTAAACATAAGCAGCCACCTTCCACCAGGTGCTTCAGTATTGCATGTTTTTATTTCATCTTCTTTGTTGGTGTTCTGCTTATGTGTTAAAGTGCTCTTCCAGATGTGGAGAAAAAAATGCTACATTTTTATTTGAAAAGTGAATGTATCTTTTTTTGTCAGCTCCAAATTCCTGTGTTGATGATAATATGTCTTTAACTGTGTGACAGCATGCTGACTCTGTAATGACTGTATGTATCTTACCCAGTGCTACAGTATTTAACTGTCTGAAGAACTTGCCAAAAACCATTTTTAAAATATTTGTGGTATGAAATCAAAACTAGTAAAGCAAACTGTGCAATAGTAATTGTTGCAATTGTGTTTTGTGTGCGCAAAATAAATTTGCATTCTGTTACTTTTGTGGTGAGTTTATTTTTTATATTTAAGATACATTGCTTTACTTTCCAGTTACAAACTTGGGAATAGTTTCACTTAATTTAACATATTGTTGCACATTTACCACACTTATTTTTTGGGAACAACCATATTAAGGTTCCTTCCCTCAAAATAAATACCTGCACATAATCAAACACTGTAGGTGTATGACAGCAAGTAACATGTCAATTAGCTGCAAATATGCAATTCACTGTTTATCATGCATTTGGAGCATTTAACAAAAAGTCCTTCTGGTTTATAAAATTTAAAAATTTAGACAAAACTGTAACACTTCCTAATAGTTCTATGTATTCTAAAAACAGCTGTAATACAAAATCAGTTGCTTTTAATATACTGATGGCTGGATAAAAGTGGACACCACTGTACATTTATTACAAAGAAATGTCTTTATATGAGAGGAAAGAAACTGAAATAATTGTTAATAAATACCTTTTCTTGAAATGTTAATATAAAAAGTAAATTCATAACAATATGCAACGGAAGGCCTAACTGTAGAAAGATGGAAACACTGCACATAGGGTGGATAGGAAATATAGGTGTTTAAAAGTATTTTACAACTTAAGTGTATATTTTCCTATACAATTTCAATTAAGCTTTCTTTACAGTGTTGTAAATGTATGCATGTTTCTGATGTACATCTTTGATGCTGAGTTCTCCTGCTAATGTCTTTTCCATACCTGCTGTGCACCATTCAATTTTCAGTCTCATTGTTTATGCAGGATGCCTGGCACCTGCTCAGCTGCACACCATATTCGCGTGCGGCGGCGAACTGGCTCAGTAATCGCCCAGTGAGTTTTTCCGTGCCACTGTGCTTGACAGACGCTATGGCGACAACGTACTGTCAGCCATATTACCAAATGGGGATTGCGCTAATTAATGGTATACCTAATTCCAACGAAAATAAACAACAAAGGTACTGAAGTCAGAAACCGGTGTTGTACAAGACATCTCAAACAATATAATCTTTCATTAATAATTTAATTAATAATTTTGCTATAGCGTTTTTCACAACAAATTGTCTCAAATCGCTTTGCAGAAAGACAATACAGAATTAACAGTGACCACATTACTGAATATAAAGCTAGACAGCAACGGAGGAGAGGAACCAAAAATTCCACAATGAGGAGAAGAAAAACCTCTGTGTGCCCAAGGCTGACTGGCTGGCCAGCCTATTCAAGCAAATTATGTTGTTAATTTCACAGAACAGAAATTTCACAGAAAAAAACTGCACGAATCTCTCGATATCAATGCACTCATTTACCATTTAATGCTATAACATAAAATCAAAATAAAAAACGACCGTTTCAAAAGTAATTATAGTTCTTTATTGATCTGATCTTCCAGTTCGGATATGCAGACAAACAGACCGCCCACCAGGTGGAGCTTAGTGTTGCTGACCTTTGTAGAGGGCGATAGGGAGCAAACGTGTGTGTGAGTGTGTGTTAGAGAGAGAGAGAGAGAGAGAGAGGAAACGCATCGTGTTCTCTGTCATGAGCCGCCAAAGGTGCACGGTGGAACGGCGGAGTGAAGACAAGAGTAACTGAAGACGGTTTCTAGGTTAATTTCATATATTAAAACAGAAACCTTAACTTTACCGCAGAAGGCACGTCTCATAAAACAAATTCAAACCGTGTCACCTGAGTAACAACAGTTTCCTGGATATTTCCGCTATTTGACTCACTAACCGTTTTTGTAAACTGGTAAAGTTTGCAAAACTGGAGTATCTGAAGCAGGATGTACCATGACGACAGCGCGAACCTACTCAGGCCACGTTATGGATGTAAGTAACTTCAAAATAATTTTTGTTACAGTGGTAACCTAGGGCAATGCATTAATAACATTTAATTGACCTCCGACAAAATGAACACGTGTGCATTATAATCGTATAGCCATTTGGTTTAATAAATAACTGCGGTCAAAGTGGCCAATATTGATAGGAGCTGTGCAGCATGTAATAGTGCTTAATAAAATACTTGTATGCATTCCGATTAATTACAATTTCAGATTTTTAACGCTGTTTTAGATAAAGAGGGTGCAAGAATAAGTGTCATTAGGACAGTAAAGCACGTTGTGCCTTTCCTTCTAGCTGACCTGTTTCTGTTGCAGCTAATTGGGTAAATTAAATTGGAGATTTAGAAGTAAGCTACTTGTTGCATGAGTGGTTCTTCCGTCTGGAAGGATGCACACTGGTCCTGCGAGGATGATGTAAGTGTTCTAGTGCTCCAGCCACATGTCTATCTCCTGTGTTTCAGGTTATGCCTTTTGATGCCACTCTTGGCAGTTCAGTGACATAACGGAATTGCTTCGCAAGTGGATAATTCCAAGACTTAGTACCGTTGTTTTATCTGTGGCTCAAATTAACAAAAAATAGTCCTGAATACAGTTATATGAACGTGTTTGCCTTCAGTTAATCCAATAACGAAATAAGATGGGTGTGTGTGAGCCCTGTGGTGGGTTGGCGCTCCGCCCTGGGTGTCCCCTGCCCTGCGCCCTATGTGCTCTGGGATGGGCTCCAGGTT
>JABJVR010002597.1:0-17131 GCA_025773905.1 Chitala chitala
AGCCTGCTGAAGCTAACAGAGCTTCTGGGTTTCTATAGCTGGAGTGCCAACAAATGAGGACCAGTCATTCTGCTGCCATTCTCTGCTATGTCACAGTTCGTCAGCAGTACTGTTGTTGTACTCTATCCCTGTACTGGCTTGAACAGCACTTACTCCTTCAGTGATTGTGTGTCACTGGAATCTGATCCTTTGTAATTCCCATAATTCTAGCTTTGATTGGCCTGCTTGGTTTATGTGCTCAATTTGGTTTACAGCCTAACAGGCCATAAAAAAGGAGGAAAGCCATGACCACAAGACTGTCTTAACCGCTATTGGCCTCACTGACATCTTCCAGATAGAACTCGTGTCTGCAGAGTTGATGGAACACAGAGGAAGCAGCATTCACGTTTTCACGTTTTTTGTCCTCATGCTGCTTTGACCCTCTTCGTCCTGTGCTTATTTGTTGTGTCTAACCATGTTTTCCCTGCTGTGTCTTATTGTCTTATCCTTCTTGTTTCCTTCAGCTCTTCAAGCTGGGAAGCTGAAGCTGTCAGCTCCTGAAGGCTGCCCCTCCAAGGTCTACAAGTTGATGAGCCGCTGCTGGGCCCCCAGTCTGAAGGACCGGCCCTCCTTCAGTGAGATGGTCAATGCCCTGGGGGAAGTTCCCCTAGACAGCAAGGTGTGAAGGTGTAGAAGCCCAGGCAGACCGTGTGTGTGTGTGTGTGTGTGTGTGTGTGTGTGTGTGTGTTCCTCAGCAACTAGAGGAATCCGGGCTTCTGTGGAGTCTGTCGCGTTTCCCTGAAGAGCGGGAACAGAGGGACTGAAATCTTATTCAACCACAAGGACTGTGTTTTGGTTCGTTTTTAATGAGAACCCAATGGATGGGTTGGACACTTACTAAATCACACCTGAACAGCCGCAAAACCAACCGTATTGCCAAGGATATTTCTGTTTTCCCTCCTTGCATCACATTGGGTCCTTCCTCTGGAACCCCTTACATACATCAGAAGTGACAACCCAACTGAAGGTAACATTGCTGAAGAAGTCCCCTGTGAAGAGTAGAATCTGTCGAAATAGCAGCTGCAACCCTGCAGCAGGTTACTAACCCACATGCAGGTGTTAGAACAAATTTAAAGGTGTGCTACTTAAATTTTGTAATAATTCTGTCACAGGAAGCTCTGAAGTCATCTAAGAATTTGGATTTTCAATTTGTATGTTGCAGATGAGGGGTGGAGTTTATCAGTTAGGTCAAAGTGCAGTTGTAAAATGCTGCACTGTGCAGTGCTGTGAAGACATGATTGGCCCTTTCCTACATGACGTAATCGCACATCTAGTTTTTCAATTGGTCAGCTGTAATGCAGAGCTGACCCAATTGCTTTTGTGTTTATAATGTACAGAAACCACCCACTAACCACATTTACACATTTGGAACTATTCTCTTTATATATAATTTTTAATTATTTTTTGTATTTTGAAGAATTTACAGGAACCGCTCTGTTTATTGTAAGGTCCTGTTTTTTAATCAGTTTTTATGGTACTGTTTTGTGTTTTTACTTTTTTATGTATTTGGTATTTTGTAATACTTTTAAGTATGGTAATCAAAGTATTTTATGAACATGGAAAGATGGAGGGCAGACTGCAGTCTATTCACATATTAAGGATTCACATACATGCTAAATGAAGGGTTTTGAAAATATTCAATTTTTTATGTGTTCTCTTTTTTTTTTTTTTATGCATTTAGGTTTGGCTTTTGTTCTGTGCTCTGAATATACAAAATACATACCTGGTACTTCTGTTTTTTCTTTTTATGGACTCCTAAACATTACGTTTTACCTGTTTTTTGCAAGAGGATACAGTAGCCATGACTTACACCTGCTGATCTCTCAATAAAGGTTCACTTTTGTACAAAATACTTGCTGTTGTGTGAATGTGGGGGTCTATGGGAGTGCCCTGGGGGGTCCTGGGGACACCTTAACAGTGAGCGCTCCATTAATAACCGCCCCCCATCCCTGGCCAACAAAAGGGAAAACGCAATGTCCAAACCTTAAATATATTTAACGTTTGCCCCCCCCCCCCCCTTCTATTGCACTTGAATTCTTAAGGCAAGAAAGTATCAGTCTTGGACAGTCTGCTCATTTGTGCTTGATCAGTTTAATTTAGCATTTTTAATTATTTAAAGTGCAGATGGATAGTTTAATTAAATGAACCAGTTTTGGTGTACATCAGCTAAACCATTTAAATATTTAATTATCGTCAGGAAGACAGACCAGCGTTCAGTGCAGGTCATTACCTTGAAGGCTGCACTGTTTGAATCCACAGTGTGTGTGTGTGTGTGTGTGTGTGTGTGTGTGTGTGTGTGTGTGTGTGTGTGTGTGTGTGTGTGTGTGTGTGTGGTTTTAAAAAGATGGATTCTGTGTCCTGCTGTCCACACACAGAGGTTAAACAGATTCTCATATTGGGTAGGAAAATACTATCTGTGTTCATTTTTAAATATTTAGTGTCCCAGATTCCTCCTCTTTTATTTGTTACAAAAAAAGGGTTTTCTTGGTTTTCAAGTTTTTGTGTTCTATCCCGTGTCAAGTGCATCCAGCTGCCACTAGATGGCAGAAAATGTGATTTAAAATGGCTTTGGGACATTCATAAGATTGTGCTGTTCAGATATACTTAAAGCATTAATGGCTCTGTGATGAATTAATGGTACATGTTTAGGAATTCATGATCCAGCTGATGGTGCTGTAATGGTGCAGAACAGATTTGAGGAATTTAGCCCGCTGGTAAACCCCTCTTTTTTTCTGATCTTTTCTTTAAATAGACTCCGCTCAGGCTTTCCTCTGATGTTTGAATGAATACAGTTTGTCATCCATTGTGTGTACTGGGAAAAGACAGAAAGTCACAACGTTGGGTTTCTCCTGTTTTGTAGGTCATAAATAACAATGAATCTACAAAGACTAATTATATAATGTTTTATGTTACAAATTTTTGGCATTGTCATTGATTAGTTTCAGGCAAAAAGTTTGCACTGCACAACCGTGACTGTAGAGCAGAAGTCATGAGTTTCACAGATCTCCAGCTACAAGTGCCATCTCCAGCATCATCCCAGGATCTCCATGGATGGAGAGAATGGCCTGTAGTACTGTCATAGTCTGAAGTCAGTATTCTTGGTTCAGTTTTGATGGACATTAACTGATCTTCACCTGCTGCCAGTCAGTCCACCAGGAGCACAGGGGCCCTGAACAGCATGTGTTGAGGACCTCCAAGTCTCAGTAATGAAGATCAGTCCTCTGCCAGTACCAACCAGGATCTGCCAGTTACCCCTCGTTAATGAAGTTCTCTTTAAATGCAGCACATACAATTCAGCTCAGTAAGACCAAACCTGGCAGCACGCCTCCTCCCCGGTCACTGTTTGTCTTACTCCTGTCCTGACTCTACTGTGACATAACACACCTGCAATCTGATGCAAACCATCTTGTATGACTTGGGTCTCCATCACTGCTGTTAACTGTTGGAAGATGTACCCGGATCTACAACAAAGCGAGCGTTCAGATTCAGAGTTTGCTGTTTCCAAACAAAGCATGCAATTAAAATCTTACATACAGAATTCCACAAGCTCAAAAAACCAGTGAGACTTATTTCTGCAGGAAAACCATGGAACTTCAGTATATGCAATCAAGGAAGTCTTCTCACAGAAGTTCTATATGTATAAAAAGTGAGGAAGTACTCTGTGAATACCCCTATACAGTTTACTCCTCTGAGTAAACATTTACTGTAAACTTCAGTTCTGAAGTCCAAACTGTGTATTCAGCACAAGTGATGTAACTATGGCTGTACAGTTATATCTAGGCATTAACATTTTGGTTCTGTTCAGCAACTGATAAAAAACTAAATGTCACCAGGCTAATATTTATTGAATTTATAAACCTGTGTGCCCATTATGTGCTTTAAAAAAAAAAAGCAAAAGTATGTTTTCTTTGAGTAGTAAACGGACAACAAAGGGATGGATGGATGGATACATTAGTATCTGGACTATTTCTTTGCATATTAAGCTCATTTTACATGTTTTAGCATTTTTCCACAAAATGTTCTTGCTCTAAATGAAGAAGTATATCCCTCTTTGGGGTTCTGTTTCAGAACCTATATTTAAGCCGTGGTATAAGAGGAGTCTTCCTCCTCTGTTTTTGGACTTCAGCTCATGAACAGGAAATCTAAACTTGTATTTCTATTATTGCAGACAGTGGGTGTGGGAGATGGGGAGGGCACGTGTGTGTGCGTGAGTGTCTACTCAGAAATCCATCTCAGTCCTACATCCTTTGTCTCAGATGCTCTGCCTCTCAAGGGTTTGTCACATAACCTGGGTTCCCTGTCTTCACTGAATTGCCTACATCACCATGAAGTACTTGTGGTTTTGCATACCTTGAACACATTGCCTTTTTAAGGCATAAGACACTGAGCGCTTTAGGACAACCCAAGCCATCAGTCTAGGTTCTTTACCAAAAAACAATCACCTACAAACTTAAATAGTTAAAAAATCTTGACTTTATTGTTCCCGACATTTTGAGAGACAGCAGTTATATCTTTTAGTACACTATATTGCCAAAAGTATTGGGACACCCTTTCAAATTATTGGATTCAGGTGTTCCAATCTCCTCCATGGCCACAGGTGTATAAAATCAAGCACCTAGGCATGCAGACTGCTTCTACAAACATTTGTGAAAGAATGGGTGACTCTCAGGAGCTCAGTGAATTCAATCATGGTGCTGTGATGGTTTGCTTCCTGTGCAATAAGTTCATCCGTGAAATTTCCTCACCACTAAATATCCCACGGTCATCTGTTAGTGGTACTATAACAAAGTGGAAGCAACTGGGAACAACAGCAATTCGGCCACAAAGTGGTAGGCCATGTGAAAAGACAGAGCAGGGTCAGTGCATGCTGAAGCGTACAGTGCGCAGAAGTTGCCAACTGTCTACAGAGTCAATAGCTACAGACCTCCAAACTTCGTGTGGCCTTCAGATTAGCACAACAAAAGTGCGTGGAGAGCTTTATGGAATGGGTTTCCATAGCCGAGCAGCTGCATCCAAGCCTTACATCACCAAGTGCAATGCAAAGCATTAGATGCAGTGATGTAAAGCACACCACCACTGGACTCTAGAGCAGGGGAGACTCTGGAGTGATGAATCATGCTTCTCTGTCTGGCAATCCGATGGACATGTCTGGGTTTGGTGGTTGCCAGGAGAATGGTACTTGCCTGACTGCATTGTGCCAAGTGTAAAGTTTGGTGGGGAGGGTTATGGTGCAGTGTTGTTTTTCAGGGGTTGGACTTTCGCCTCTTAGTTCCAGTGAAGGGAACTCTTAAGGAGTCAGCATACCAAGAGATTTTGGACAATTTCATGCTCCTAACTTTGTGGGAACAGTTTAGTGATGGCCCCTTCCTGTTCCAACATGACTGCACACCAGTGCACAAAGCAAGGTCCATAAAGACATGGATGAGTGAGTTTGGAGTGGAGGAACTTGACTGGCCTGCACAGAGTCCTGATCTCAACCCAATAGAATACCTTTGGGTGCGAGCCAGGCCTTCTCGTCCAACATCAGTGCCTGATCTCACAAATACGCTTCTGGAAGAATGTTCAAACATTCCCATAGACACACTCCTAAACCTTGTGGACATCCTTCCCAAAAGAGTTGAAGCTGTTATAGCTGCAAACGGTGGGCTAACTCAATATTGAACCCTACAGACTAAGGCTAGGATGCCATTAAAGTTCATGTGCGTGATACTTTTGGCAATATAGCGTATGTTCGTATGTGAATCTACAATTTCAGCATGCAAACAAAGGGTTAAAAAACCTATTTAACAAAAACAAAACCAATACTGACACTGATGTTTTAACCATATTTTAAAATCCAACCAAGAAAACACAGAAATGTAAATTTGTAAACTTAATGTTCAAAATGTAGTAATTAAAACCCTACGGTCACACTTTTGATAACTATCAATAAAGAAATACGTTATTCTGTTATCACAATTAACCTTCTGGTTGTCAAAACATTGTCTCAAAAAACCTTTTAAAGGTTTTATTCTGTCCCTCTGCTTCTAACACAAACTTGCATATTTGAAAAAGATATAATTTAATGCACGATCCACTTCAACAGTTTCTATAGCAACTAGACAATCTGGCTTGTTCTGAAAAAGAGAGGGGTGTAAAAATGCTGACAGCTTTATTCCCAGTTTTGGCGTTTTTGCCAGTGATGTTTGTGCAAAGGGCACATTATGGTGAACATTAACACAAGAAATCACTAAATCCTTTCAAGTACTTTCATTGAAATATTTTCCACAGACTTGTAGAATGTAGAAATGTTTGAACTGCCATATGCGTATATTAAACAATCTTCTTGTGTATATATTACAAATGTGACAAAAATTTTCTGTTTCATATATAAAACATTGTTTCTACTTGCAAATATCTGATTTTGGAAAGGAATGTTTCTTTACTTGTGTATAATATACACTTTTGTATGCGAATCCAAATTTCACTGTGTTACTTGTGGGATCGTCTTAAACATTGTTTGTAATTTAACAGGAAAGCTGTCAAATGGTATTGTACTGTATCTCTTCTAAACAGGGTACACAGATCTTGAAGCATGATGTTCAAAAAATTTCAATATCTATATACGCTTAACCCTACCATAGAGTTGCAATGATTAGTGTTCTCCGTAACAGACAGCCATAAACAATATGTACAACAGTTTGCAATACAATTTGGTCAATAAATAAATAAATTGAAAAAATTGTATTTACACCCAACAGAACATTTGATAAAGGCAAATATTTTATGTGCAGCACACAACACTTAAGATGCTAATTACATTTTATCTGCTTAATTTTTAATCCAATTTATTTTTAAATAGCACCTTTCACAACAGAGTTCTGCCAAAGCACTCTGCAGACGTGGGTCTACAAAACAATGCTATACATTAATAAGGTTTGGGCCAGACAACAAAAGAGGAGAGGAAAATCCAAGGTCCACTGGATACCCAAATCCCACAGGTATGCTAACATTATACAGGACCGAACCAAAGTTAACTACTATCTAAATCTGAGCATCAATAAGTCCCTCTGTGTGCAAGGTCTAGGAGTACTTCTCTGTGGGTTTGCTGAAGGCCATGTCCATGATGCTATACAGAGGTCAGAAGCGCCACTGCAGATTCCCCATACCGGGTACAAAGTGGACATGTGGGAGAAGAATGTTAAAGAGGCCGTCCCGTATGCCGACCTGCAGACTGTTCCATAATCTAGATGTCCAAAACTAAACGCTCTAGTGGGAAACTTTTGTTTTGACCTCAACCAAAACAAAACTTTCTTCTCAAAACAGCTGTTGATGTCCCATTTAGAGAAATGATGCTGCCTCTGCTGGCAGATTAGTCTGAAAGGAGATAAGTCTCCAGAGCGCAAGTCCGAGCATGTAGGACCCCTGCTGCCTAGGCATCAAAGCCCCCCTCTTGACCACACTGGGGGGTTTCACAGGTCACAGTGAAACACAATGGTGGTTCTAGTTTACTGCTGGAAAACTGTTGAAGTAAACACAGGGACACAAAGGCTTCAATCAGGGTTTCAGGCTCACTCATTAGCTTCTGCAGCTCACAGGGTGGGCCAGCAAACAGGGAACGTTCCCAGAACGTTTCAAGAACATCCAGAACTTTCTGGGGACATTAGAGAATGTCCTGGGAATGTTCCCTGTTTGCTGGGGGAAGACTGACAACACAAGGATTTGGAAGAAGCTGCACAGAGGCAAACTTTCTCTCGTTCAGCCACTGAATCGCCAAAATGACAACCTTCAAACACAATGTCATGAGTTATGTCAAGAAAACTACAACGCCCATAACCACAAATTAATGTTTTACATTAATCATAACACAGGCTTTATATGTTCACAAATTAAAAACCAAGCATTATTGCTTTCCATAAAGAATAGAGTACCTGGGTTAAGCGCTCAGTGAGCCTGTCTCAAAAGCAATAAGCAACAAGACAGAAAAGCCCCAGAGAAGGTTTGAGTACCTCTGTTCTGTACTTTCCAAATCCCACCTTCAACACAAAGGCTCACTACTCACATGTGGGTTTTCCAGATTTTTCTTGTGCTTACATAAAGTTCTGATGGTCCTACAAAATATGTTTCTGATGGCTAAGTCTTGGGCATGGTTCACTACTTCCTCAGCGTATATAACGTTTTTGCTCTTATTTCCATGTCAGGTGTCATCTCCTGTACTCCAAGGATCATTTCCAGCACACTACACTACAATTCAGTTAGCTTTTTGAAGATATCCGAATATATCAATGCATGCCATTTATTGGCCTGATAAAAATTATAGGGTAAATAAAATTTTAAAAGAAAATATTAACAGAGTTTAAAATGAAATACTGCACAGGTATGTGCAGACTTGGTTAATATATGGTCATTTATATTTACCGCCGTGGCCTTTTTTTCTTTTTAAGCTGAGATTTCAAAATGACACCTCACATAAGATAAAGTTTCAAATGCACTGGGCAAACCCAATGCTATACTGTAATAACAATGGCAACAAAATAATGAATGAATGAATGATCTTTATTGTCACGATACACACAGTAGAATGAAATCTAGTGTGGCTGGTTGATTTATCTGGTTGATAAATTAGAGAAAAAATAAATGAAATAAGATAATGGCACCATAAATAAACACAATATTATAAAATAGCAGCAATTGTTCTCTTGTGTGTGCTCACTTCTCTGTGCCTTAATCCAACTGCTCGTTGTTTTGTGGTGTGTGGGGGGGTGGGTGGTTATGGAGACCACAGCTCTGGGGTAAAAGCTATTTCTCAGTCTATAAGGACTTGCTTTTATTGTTCTGAACTGCTGGCCGGATGGCAACGATTCTAACAGGGAGTGAGCGGGGTGTGTACCGTCTCTGCTTATACTGTCTGCCTTCTTCCTAATCCTGGTGGAGTCTGCCTACAACATTATGGTAAAAGTTATAACAATAGTAACTGTCATAACAGTTATATGTTGATGGTGATAATTATGATAATTAATGATATTGCGCAATACATTACTATTCTAGACATTTCCAATGCTTTAGGAATTATGCATAGAAAACTCAGTGTTTGTAAAAAGGTTCTTGTGTTCCCAGATAGAAACCTCCAGTTTCAGCCTGTTTTACTCTGATGACGGAAAAGTGCATTGCCGACAGAAATTGGTACTTGCCCATTCCGTTAACAAAAACGTTAACACGGCACAACGCTTGAGTGCTTTTAGTTTCTCATTTTGAAACACGTTAAACTTTATTTGAAAAGAAAATAAAACATCACCTAGAAATGATAAAATCAGTGTAGTACATGTCTCATCATGTCATTCACGTATGTTTGTGGTTGCGGTCTCCCGACTCTCCCTATAAGGGTTGACTTGTGGACAGTCTGAGTTATGGCCTGCTGGCTGGTCCCAAACGTTGCCAAGTTCCATACCTGCTATACTAATTTTTAAACTAAGAAAGCTTGTTTTGAAAATTTATTTTGCTTGACAAAATTGGCCAGTTAACATAAAAAATATCCTCTACTTTGTGTTAGGTTGGCACACCACCCAGGGTGTCCCCTGCCCTGGGCTCTGTGCTTCCTGGGATGGACTCCAGGCTTCCCAAAACCCTGAATTGGATAAGTCGGTATAGTGAATGGGTGGACGGACGGATGGATATCCTTTACTACTTAATTTTTTAATGAAATAAAAATTGTTCTATTAAATTCTTCAAATTATCTACAAATGCAATTATTAATCTGACAGCACTGACTGAAATGTGACGTAATAGAAAATTATGAAAGAATAATTTTGCGTGCTATTTTGTGCTAGTATGACTTGATGGGTTAACTTTGCTGCACACACAAATTTGTTTTCTATTCATTCATGCCTTTAATTTCCAATATAATGTGTGTTGTGTGATTCCTAGTTATCTGATGGTCCTGCTGGGTTTTACCTGCAAAAAGCATCTTGTGGGTGTTTGAACTGGGCTGCCGCTGGGAGGCAAAGTTCACGTACCTATAAATAAAACTCTGTTTTATCTCTGTTTTATCTCCCCCTGTCCAGGCTCTCTCTGTCGTGGAACCACAGGGCCCTTTTCTTGACCATTTGCTCCTGTTTTAGCCCTTAAGGGAGCTCACAGGTGTTTATACAGACAAACACCTGTCAATACCTTTTTCATTCAAGCCCTCATGGCTTTTCAAAACTGCACTCCAATTCTACCATGTTGTTTCCAATGGAGGGCAGCATAGTAGTAGCATAGTTACCATGGGCACAGTAGTGTGGTGGTTAGCACCTTTGCCTCGCACCTCTGGGCCTGGGGCTCCTGCCTCGAGTCAGTGTGCATGAAGTTTGTATGTTCTCCCCATGATTGGTGGGTTCTCTCCGGGTTCTCCTGTTTTCTCCTACAGACCTAAGACATGCAGGTTAGGTTGATTGGTGTCCCCAAATTGCCCATGGTGTGTATGCCCTGTGGTGGGTTAGTGTCCCCTGCCCTGCCCCATGTACTTCTTGGGATGGGCTCCAGGCTTCCTGCAACACTGACTTGAATAAGCGGTATAGAGAATGGATGGATGTTTACAATGGCTTAATTTTATTGACACCTTACAAATGAAAAGCTTTTCAGTTCATTGTTGTGGTTATGCTTTGGGAGATAAAGAACATTCATAAAAGAAAATTTATTGGCACATAACATCGGGAACTATTTTGGAAACCCTGACAGTATATTTACCATATCAGTGAATGTTGTGTACAGTATTTGAACTACACCAACTGATTTCAGTACTTGGATCCGTTTCTCTACATGTTCTACTCTCCTTCTTTCCACATCTGTGCACCTTTGACCTCCTGCCAAGCCACATATGACTGAAATACCAAGGAGATCAACCTTCCTCAATGCGCTGCTGAATTTGTCAATCCATCAGGATGCTAATCAGTAATGCTATCCAAAGGTCCTCATCACCTAGTCGCACTCAGTCCTAGAGCTTCCAGGCTGGACCTCTCTTAAATCTTTGACTATAGACATGGTTAAATATGTTTCCCATTCCAATCCCTGCAGCACACTTTACATTTTTCAATGAAATGAAATTCAATTAATTTTTGTAGAACGCTTTTTGTAACAGAGGAGCCTGAAGGCACTTAATGCTTATTGGAAATGAACTACAGTTCTAAGAAAAGAATTACAGCTATTGAAGTAGAAGCAAAAAGCAAAATTAAAGCCAGTCAACAAAGGAGGAGTGGATACAAAAACTCCACAATGTAGAGAGAGAGCCTCTGGGGGTCTAAGGTCGACTGGCTGCCCAACCTCCCTAGGCTTTATGCTAGGCTGCATTCTGATGAGCGTGATGTTTTTTTGAATAGGCGTATCAGGCAGCCCAGCCTACTGTATGTGTATACATATCCATACACATCCCACATAACAGATTACAATCTGGATGCAGTGCATCCTTCCTGCAGCCTGTCCTTCAGCAGATGACTGGTCCGTTCCCTTCATTTGTCAAGAAAGGCGCGTCATCGTCAGGTTCCACTGCACGGCTTCCTGCTACATCTCAAAAGCAAAATATCAGTCACTGCAGTTTGCCTTCTGAAGATACTGTTCTGGCTGAAGGCTGCAGGCTGTGCTGTGTTATGGCAAATTTCATCCCTTAGTTGGATTACTGAAGCTCTAAATGCGGTGACAAGCAATGTCATCCAATATTTCAGCGTTAGACAAGTTTGTACTTCAAAGGTATATTTTAGGTTCAATGACCCCTGGACTAAGTCTAGATAAAATTAAAAAATAAAATAAAATAAAAAAAAACCTGTTGCTAAGAGGATCTCAAAATTTTTTTTTCAATAATAATAACAATAATAATAATAAATTTAAATTGGCTTGTGTTTAGTCCGATATTTAAAATATCCACAGTGTATAAACAATCTTAGTA
This sequence comes from Chitala chitala, assembly GCA_025773905.1. Classification (NCBI taxonomy): domain Eukaryota; kingdom Metazoa; phylum Chordata; class Actinopteri; order Osteoglossiformes; family Notopteridae; genus Chitala; species Chitala chitala. Next base: position 11,936 of record JABJVR010002597.1, read on the forward strand.
ATTGCCAACGCCTACTGGAAAATTATTTCTACTGCATTACTGTATATTAAGAAGTATTTCTGAATAACTTTTTCACTGTATTAAATTAATATTTGTGCCTGTTTGGCTTATTATACTAGTTATGAAATGAAAGATTCATAAAATGGTCGCGGTGTTTCTCAGAAACTTATCTACGTCAGAGTTTTAGAAAATCAGTGGATGACTAGGTGAATTTTCTTTCAATCGTGATTATACTGATGTAAGAGCAAGTAAGTCTTCTCAGAAAAAAAAATATTTTCAATCTAGTGTTATCTATGTAGTTACATCTTTAAATACTTTAAAGATTATTTATGGTGTTTAATTAAACAGATTGAAATTATTGTATTAAACAATATTTTAATAAAATGAGTATAGAAATACTATATTTGAATTAAACCACATGAGCAATACGAATATATTACTTAAAGCCGACATAAACTGTACCGTTCTTCATAATTTTACATTTACTTTAAAAACAACCTCTAGTCGTAAAGATGACGTGACGTGCGCTGCAAGCGCGACCATTTTGGTATTTATTCTAATAAGATTGGCTTTCCACCAATCACAGCCTAGATCAGAGCATCGCCAACCAATCCAGCTGCGGCGCACTGACTCGCCATATAAGGAAGGCTAATGCCAAAAAAGGAAACATTGTATCGCTTTATATGGGGGAAAGTAGCTCTCGAAGTGAGGCGTTCTTCCACGCTGTATTCATTATGTCAGAAGAGAAAGCACGCGTGATTAAGCGTGCGATGCCCTACTGAGTAAGATAAATAATCGCATAAAGAAACACGGTCGTTAAGAGCTGCAAGTGGAAACAGAGGACATGTTGTATGTTTTTTTCAGTGAACTACATGTCATGGCGGAGTAACAAAAAGCGCGTCATTCGCGTTTTCCTTTTGGAGAGAGTGCGGCGAGTTTTGGAAACACAGGAGGCTGAGCTTGACGGAGCCGAATCGGGGTTCCTATGGGACAGCATCACTTCTCAAACTCATTTTAGGATCGTGGTGTAGTTTTTTTTTTTTTTTTTTATTCCCGTCCATCACGGCAGTTTTGTTTATTTGTCCAGTTAAGTGTGTCTGGGTGTGCGGTGCTGTAGCAGTTTTGCCCCGAATAAACGGGCACCAGCTGCAGGCTGGTAGTTGACAGAATCAGTTGCCACTTGAATATGTTACCGAGCCAGGCTGGGTCGGCACCAACTGGAAACGGGTCGGCGTCCGGCAGGGAAAGCACGAGTCACAACCCGGGTGCAATAGGGGCAGGGATTCGCCCCGGTTTGGTCAGAAGAGGGTTAATAGAAGTAGCGGCTGGAGTCGGTGGCGGCAGCAGCGGGGTCGCACGTTTGGGGGACGGGTCAGGAATGCTGGGGGGAGATGGAGCAGGAGTGGGATCCCGATCCGGGATAAGACAGGGCAATGGAGCAGGTCTGACAACTCTACAGAGCGCCAGCTCGGCGGGGGGCATCGCAGGACTTTGTGTTCCTAGTGTGGGCAGGTATGAACCTGAGCGAGAGATCGTCACCCAGGTGTGTAGTGGTTCGGACGCGGACTCAGACTTGGGTGATGATGACGATCCCATGAGCTCAAGCCGGCCCATTAGGAGAGGAGTGAAACGGGAGAGGGCTGAAACCGAAGCCGTAACGGTGGGCTCGGAGATTGGGATGCCATCGGGAGGATACAGCGGAGTCACCGGAGGAGTTGCCGGGGCAAAGCCGGGAAAAAAGACTCGCGGACGGGTGAAGATCGAAATGGCCTTTATCGACAACAAGCTGAGGCGGTATACCACTTTCAGCAAGAGGAAAACCGGGATTATGAAAAAGGTGAGTGGTTTGAGAGTCTGGGCACATGCAAAGTTACACGCCCACTTTTGGGATGTTTGCCAGCCTGAAAAACACGTTACCTCACATCTGTAGTGGAATTGGCGAACCCTGTATCATTATGCAATAACCGTAAGAGCCTAGGTTGTGTATTGTTAGTACATTAAGAGTGTTGTCCTGCCAGCAGAAGGAGCAGCAGAAAGCCTTGTGTGCAGCATAGCGCAGTTTTACCGTTCGGACATTGACGTCTCAGTAGTAGTGTCCTCTTCAGCACATAGCAAAACGTGTACAGCTGATCTCGTGTTTTGTTTTTCACAAAATTAAGCTGCTTTGTAGTGGCAGTACCAATTTCTGCAAAAAAGTGCGTTTATTAATAGACACTGTAGTTTCCTGAAACTGACGTGTTTTTTCAAGTAGCACCTGCACGCGCGGAGCGTATTGAAAAGGATTTCCTCTCCTCGCGCCATGCGTGCTAGGCGCGTGGCGCTCCACAGGACGTGTTTTTACCACGCTGGCGTGTGCGAGTGGAAGACTGCTCAGGGCACCACGGTGATTTCGGGACACTTTAAATAGAATGACGCTGTTGGCATCCAACATTTCAGCTCCCTCTCCCCCTCCATCATAGCCTCCTCACACCCTCTCGGCCACACACAGGGGCAGGGGAAACCCACTCACTCACCTGCTGTTGTACACAGCAAGAGCTTCTCCTCACTTTCAATACATTTGCGACTGCTGTGAAAATAAAAACATGCCTAATATTACATTATTGGGATAAATGATTTAAATAGAGAATTCAGCTCTTAAGAATTTGTATATACCAAATAGTATTGGTAATGGATTTTGTGTATCACCTTTTTCAGAATGTAGGGGTACGTATACCCACCTGTTAAAAAAAAGGATCTACCATATACCCTCCAAAAAATACCCAGAAATGCATATCAATTAGTGATATGTGCATATGCTTGGCAAGTGGTTAAAAGAGACTATAATTGTTTTGTAAAATAATATAGTTTTAAAATAATTTAATGTTGATCTGTTGATGTTGTATAGGCCACCGTTTGGTCTCTTCTGCACAAAGCGAACAGGTGAAATATTCAACAGGTTCTCAAAGAGACAGAAGGAACTGTATACCCCATTGGCGACCTGGCAATATGGACATTCTATCAAAAGCCAGAACAGCTGGCCAACCTAGTGTGCCGTCAGTCGTACTTACCATAAAATACACAATAGGTTTAAAACTGGGACTTAGAAACTCCAGGGCTGTTTTCAAGTCCCAGTCTATCCCTGGTATACCTACCTACCAAGACACCACTGTACCACTGACGTTTCTGTTTTGTTTAACTGAAACACAAAGTATGTTTAAAAGGAGTAGGCAAGATAACAACAGGCCCACAAAATCAATTAAGTGTCTTCTGGCAACTTGTCGCACTGCATCCATACTCTAAAAGAATTTTTCAGTTAAATTTATTTTTATATAGTGCCTTTCACAATAATTTGTGCCAGACTGAAACTGTAAGGGGAAAATACTGTTTGCACATAGAGAAATGTCTTATAGTTTTCATGCAGTGCTTATCTGTACCTCCACATTAAGTAGGTGAAGGTCTAACTTGCTTTAGTGGTCAGAACAGAAGTGAACTGAAGTGTACATAACCTTTACTGACCTTTTCTGTGACCTCTCATACCATACTTTACAGACTGTGCTTTTCAGTTCTCTGTCAGGCTGGAATGGATTTAGCAAGCAATAAAATCAGACAAAATGGTGGGGGGGGAGAATAAATTGCCAGTTGCGGAGATGAAGTTCACATGTGCTAGTTTTGGTGGTTATGTGTAACTGAGGTGGAGAAAGCACGGCTCAGATCACTTGCTTCCTGAACTGTTTGTATTTAAAGGCCGTAAGATTAGAGGAGCCCTGGAGGTGAGGGGCATGACGTCCCCACATTGGGGCTGTTTTTGTGCTTGAGGTGGCCCAGTGAAGGTGTCCTGCAGAAATGCACGAGCCGGTTGATGACCTGAGAATGGAAAACCGAAGCTCTGTCATCTGCTGACCTCGGATCAGTTTTGGATTAGCCCCGGGAGGTGTTTAAACTCCTCCTTTCTGACAGGCCTCCTTCTTTTTGGGGACAGGACTCACTGTTGTTTGAAAGTCGGATTCTTGGTGATATTCACAAGAACCTTTGTTTAGGTTTAAACCTAGAATCTGTTGATTCTTAAAAAAAAAAAACATGCATAACTGAAGTGTGGTACAATGCCAAGAAATGCAATGTTCCACATTCATTTGTAATTTGACCTTTTATTTGGTCCATTTGTTTGTACAGTTGCTAATAGCTGTACCTTTTTAACTTGGCCCTGAATGTTGGCTACAGGACTGGAGTATCAGCCCAGACCACAGACAGTGAGTTCATGGGTCAGCCTGCTGTATTTCTAACAATGCTTAGAGCCTTTATTCTCCATGGTGTGAGATTAGTATGCCCAGGGGGTTAGGAAGGCCACTATCCTAATTCTTTTTTTCCTGTTGTTGCTACGAGTCTACTTAAACAAGGAACCAAACAAATTTGTAAAGTATAAAGTTTCAACGAACATGTAGTGCAACGCAAAGATCGTATGTGTGCCGCTATTGGCCAGAGACATTATGTCAGTGTTGGGTTGAGGCAGCTTTCACAAATACATGTTTGTGACAGAACAACAGAGGATGAGGAGAAGGGATTTGGAAATGTTCCTATAGCACTACTTTCTCTAATAGTGCTAAGTCAAGATTTGGCACAACCTCACAGTCCAACGTTGGAAGGCCTGCCATATGAGATTTGTGTACTTGGACAAATCAATCCGTGGTATTTTATTCAGATTATCTTCTCTGCATTATGGTTTCCAAGAAGAACCTACATTGACTTCAGTTTGAGAACTAATTAATCATCTGACATGACGTAAGTACAGTATGGACTGAGGCTGTACAGATGAGGTCTCCCACTGCAGACTTTATGAAGGGCAGTAACGTTGAAAGGTTTGCCATTATGGAACACGGAATAGCAGATGTAGCTCAATTTTCTGATTGTTCTCGCTTGATTTTCCTGCCTGCTTTTTTGCACTGAATGAGGACTCTCTACTAGAATATTTTTCATCAGTGACAAAATTCATGTATGTAAATTAGGGCTGGTACTGATTAAAATTTTCTTGTTCAATTAATCGAAATTTTTTTTTAATCAGTTAATATAGATCCAACTGCTTTTAGCCGATCTGCTTGCATTGCAGCTCTGCATTAGTCAGTGATAAATGTAATAAACACTACACACAATCACCCAGCAATAGTTAGCTGCAACTATCCATGACTTAATTTCACAGTTCACACAAATACGTTGTAAATTCAA
>JABJVR010002598.1:0-17130 GCA_025773905.1 Chitala chitala
GCTCTGGGATGGGCTCCAGGTTTCCCCGCGACCCTCACCAGGAATAAGCGGTTAAGATAATGGATGGATGGATGAAAACCTTGAACAACACAGCCTTGTGCTGGTTCATAAGGCAAACCATCTCAGCTGTCCAACGAACTAGTGCGCACAAACTGAGAAACTTTGAGAATTACACTACAGGAAGGACCCTTACCCCGTTTGGGTGTGCGTGGAAGAGTTAAAATTAAGATTCCAGTTCAGACAACCTAAAATGCAACCCATGTACATAAAGTTCCCTGTAGGTCAAGCAGAGCCTTGGCACAACTATTACTAACATCATAATACCACTTTCTTTTGCATTTTCATTTTAATATCACCATCATCACCACACACTGACAATAATTGTATGTCCCCTACTCTTTTGAATAGCTGGACATATTTCTAGGTTCAGACCAGGAGAAGCTCTGTGACTAACTGTTTTCAACCACAATGCCACCTTCTACTTCACCGATTGGCCAATTCAGCTATTCTTAGAGATAAATCTGTAATCGAAGAGAATGTTTTCGCTTACGTAAAGTGAACACTGGTTTAAATGAACATCAGAAGTGACTCTAATTCGCCTATACAGAAACCCAACACATTGAACAATCCAGCCCATTACCCGACTACACATTTTATAATGAGAATGCATTACCTCTCAAACGTGGAAACGTTTTAAAACAGCCTGGATGTGATGGAAATGAATGTACCGTTGTTGGCCGACAGTTACAGATAAAATCCGATTCCCATGCCGTCGGATTTCTAAAACGAACTTGGAAGGAAAAACTAAGTGGAAACCATATAGGCTTTAAAAAAGGAGCATTGGATATAGGTGGAAGGGACAGCCATCACTAAATCAGTCTCCCCATTGTGACGGCTGTAAATCCTTATTTTCTTTAAAGGCTTTAGTCGTCTGAATGAGACGATAAGACAGGAAAAACTTTTAGGAATAACCAACAAATTCAACATTTTGCAGTTACCATGTTTTACCTACTTAAACATTCTATTACAACCGTATATGGCGGCTAATTGCTAAGAACATCTCTGACCCAAGATTCATGTGCCTAATTAATTTTTAAATAAAGCAAAACCGACACATAACTGTAAAGTTAACTGCACATTATCACCGTCCAAATGAAGAATGAGATCCGCACTCAGCCATCAGTGCGACATGAAATCATCCAGTGCATACCTGTATCTATAGCCTTTTTATCCGCAGACGCTGCATATCCTGCCAAAGACAGAAGTAAGGCACAAAGCAAGGAAAGGACCGACTGCATTGCTGTATATATTTTCACTCAATATTGATCAATCTATGTCTGCCTGGCCTCTCGGTACCAACTTCAAAAACCCCTTTTCCCATCTATCCCTCTTGAAGAATCCAAGTTACAGTAGAAGCTCGGAGCACCGCCCTCTTCTCGCCAGTCCAATAGCTTCATACCAAAAACTGCTTGACAAAACAAAGCGCCAATGAAAATAGACAACAGGGCACCATTACGCCAATGAGAATTAGACAAATGGAAGTTCTTCCCTTATGGCTTCTTGTCGTATGTTCACAGAAAGTTCGTGAAAAATGGGAAAGTTAGACAGGCTTCCTGCCACGTCTGAAGAATGTCGGTGGAATGAGCGCGAGTCTTCGTGAGACCGCAGCAGTGCGTGTCACACGTGGTGATAGGACTCGTGCTCTGGCTGACTTTGGTTATTCAGAAAACTAGTTAAGAATGTAGGTTAACGAATTGTATTATATATGCATCAGCTGCATTCTGGAATTCCGTTCGGTAGCTGACAAGTGTTGGGCATTGGACAATTGTTGCAGGATTTGTCGTCCCCCCCCCCCCCCCCCAACGATAAATGATGAAATTGCATGTAATTTCTTACGAATTTCATGGAAACGTATACCAATGTGTTGAAGAGGGAAAAGTCTTGGCTCAACTAGTACTCTGATCTTTAGCTCAGCGAACTGATGCTTCTCTGGGAACGCGAGTTCCAGCTTGTGTCACCCCCGTTACGCAGGTTACATAATAATCGCTGATAGTCTGAAGTCAGTATAATGATTAAAAAACACACATACACACAAAACTCACTTCCAAAGTGAGTAAAGAACCGTTACCTCGACACATGGGTACCCAGTGGGGTTTCATGGTGAATATGTAATAGGACTGATCTTGCTGGGGGTTTCTACCATAATGACATTTCTTACCAGCCACAAATACAACCTTATCTAGGGATAGTCCTGGACAGATGGTCTTTTAAATGAGACCATACTACTGCGGGACAGAGGGAAGAGGCTTAGACACTTTGGTCTTTTCAAGCCTTTATATGAGTATCATCTGCAATTCCAACACTGGACTGTGAGTGGCGCTGTGTTGCCTTAATGACTCTACTGATTCACCTACAGAAGCCTTTTCATGAATAGTCACCCAGCATTTCTCCTCTAATTCCTCTGCCATTCTCGTCTAAGGAAGTTGCCTAACAAAGATCAACATGTACACAGTGTAGGTTATTTTTCCATTTGGGGATGATTTATACCGAGAATGCAATTGTGCAATTATGTACTGGATTTACGGTGTTGGCCATGTCTTTATTCAAAGAGAGCCTGCTGTTTGAACCACAATTTTTTTTTTTTTACATCTGACACATACAATCATGGGGCTGTTGAGCACATATTCTGCAGGTATAATTCACTGCTGCTGAAGTAATTATATAATTATCAGTTAAAATAGTAGTGAATTTCAAATGAATTGGTTGTAAAAAAAAAAAAACAACTAATTATGTTGCCATAATATGTCAATGTGTGATTTTACCTGTCACAAATGTACTGCACGTTCCTCAGCGGCCTCTTAAAGGCTTGTGCAAATAATATCCAAAGAAGCAGATAAGAAAATGCAGCTTCCAGATAGATCCAATGAAACTGGAAATGAACCACGCAAATTTTTTTTGAGAAAACCAAATTAGAGATTGAAGTACTGTGTCATCAGTTAAATAATGGAAGTGAAATACTTTGTGCATGAAAAATGCTTATGCATTCATTTGTATCTACAAGACATGAGAAAAGGAGAAGTTAAAATACTGTTTACAAAGAACTTGCATTTACAGTTTCATTCTACATATTCATTCTCCGAAAACCCACACTTCTACGCATTTACCACGTTTCTATGTCACCACTTTAATCACGTAGAAGGCGTGCGCGTTACCGTGTTTCGTACTGTATTTTTGGGTGGGGGCGCATCTATTAGTGCAGCCATGTTAATTAAGAGAAATATGGTATTTCTTTTAATGTTAGTCCAACAAACTTTTTCACTGTTCCCTCCGTAATGTTCAGAACTATTTGACATATTATTTTCCACCGTTTAAAAATGAGATATGGCCTAATTCAATTCTTAAATAGCTGAGTGACAAGGTCTGGGTAGGGCTGAATTCAATCTGAGATTGAACATACCCTGCAAATTAGCAGGTTATCTTCAAAGCATAAATTGTTGTGGTGATTTAATTGGATTTGATCTAGTCTTTGTACATAGGATAGATTGATAGAGATTTTTGTGAACTTGGCTTGATGTAACTATCTGACAAGTTCAACTTCTTGGAACAAACCCCAGGTGCTTTTTAGCATTAAAAGACAAACATGATCCATTGTTAGTACATTATCAAGATCATCAACAAATTAAAGGATAGCTGGGTGTTGATTAGTACACCCAATTGCTTACAACTGCTGACTAATTCAAGTTTTTAGTCAGTACAAACTTCCATATGAGGACCTGTAGCAGCCAATCATTGACAGCTTGTTAATGCATGAATTTATGCTGCCATATTGGGAGTGAAAAACACAAAAAACTCAGAAGAAAAAAAAATACAGAAATTACAGAGACTAGCACACAAGAACAACTGCATCTAATGAACAGGCAGTCCCATTACATGTTACGTGATGCTCAGTTGTTGACTCTGTGTCTATGTGAAGGGTTTTAGCTTTATTGTTGTGAAAATTTTCTCCTACATTTATGTTCAGTCTTTTACTTTCAGATCTTTGCTTTTTGTTAACCAGTACTTTTCTTAAAATATATTCTTTGTTTTTTATGTTTTACATTTGGGTCTACCCTTATCAATATTTTGACAATTATAGTTTTATTACCAACAATTACAGCAACAAAGAAATATACAGATTAATCCACACCTTGCATACACATGAAGAGTTATGGCCATATAAATTAATTATTAAATTTATCATTTCTGTTTTTTAACCTTTTCTAACAAATTTTACATATTGTATATCGTATACTACAACCCTTTAGGAATTAGACAAGTATGTTGGAAATAAAAAATAATTTTGTATTTACAGAATCTGGGTTTTTGTTGAATTTTGACAGATATGAAGTTTGTTTACACACTTTCATTCTTTGTTGACATCTTAACTTCTGCTGAACTGGCATAACTGCTGGGTTTAAAACATTTATAGATCATCAGTGTCTTATGCTAATGATGTTTCTGTGTTACATGCAGTTTTTTCAGTGCAGTGACATTTTCTTAAAAAGAACTGAAAGTTATGGAAAGTCCCATAGGTTCCATTTCCAATGAAGAAGCTTTTATTTAACTGATTTGTACTGTATTTTATGTTATTTTCTCTATGTATTGCATAGTTATGTTGTCAGAAATGCACCAGTGAATCATTTTTTTTCCATGCAGTTTCACTTCAGCTTTGCTTTGCCGGGGCATTATAAAAATTCTCATCTTTCAGTGATTTTAAGAATTGATATGAAGAGTCCTGGGGACTCAGCACAAGAGCTGACTCTCATGAATAACTACTCTCTTGATGATCAGCAGTGCATATACTACAATGAGGACAAAGTCATCTTGAAGCAAGGTTGTGGGGGGAAAAGCTGTGAACAGGACCACTGTTAAGAAGAAGATATATGTATACACTGAAATAAGGCTGTAAGGGGAGGGAAAATTAAATGATTGTTGTGGCTGGATCAAAAACACATCACCAGCACCGTAACTGAGTTTACCTGTCTGTCAGTGTGCTCTGCAATATTCTTATGTGCAGTAAAACTTTATGCACTGAGCTTTCATAGTGATCTGCAAGTGTATGCATGTGCATAAGTAGTAAATGTGTTTCGTGCACTTAAATAATCTTGCATTTCTGTGTTTGGTTTTCCAGAATCCATGCTACAGATGAACATGGCATCATGTGTTGGCAGACCACTGTGGCAGTTATGGGTGGTTCTGTGTGTGTCGGCACTGGTTCTGTTGAGCCTCATCATCACCGTGTCTGTCAGCCGTGAGTTTACCACACTCTGTTTATCATTACTCTGGTTTACTACACTGTATTTATCATTACTCTGGTTTACCACACTCTGTTTATCATTACTCTGGCTTACCACACTCTGTTTACCATTACTCTGGTTTACCACACTGTCTTTATCATTACTCTGGTTTACCACACTCTGTTTATCATTACTCTGGTTTACCACACTCTGTTTATCATTACTCTGGTTTACCACACTGTCTTTATCATTACTCTGGTTTACCACACTGTCTTTATTAGTACTCTGGTTTACCACACTCACATTTCTACTGTATTTTCATGTCACCTTCTACGTATTACCATTGTAGCTCACCACACTTACACTGGCACTGTGCTCGCTTCACATAACCAAACCATTCCTATACTTGTTGACTCAAATCACTAACTACTCTGCTTTGCCATTCTCAGCTCTCTTCACCAGTTGTGTCATATAATTTTGTCAACTGTTGTTGGCAGATGTAAAAGTGGACAGGAGGTTGGCTGTCCTGGAGGAAGCGATAGGTAACATTACAACATCTGTGACGTCCATTACCTCCCACGTGCATGCTGGGAAGGACACAGGTAAAAGTGGTGTCTCTGGAACATTAACATTCGGTGTCCTCCACCTGAGGACCATCATCCAACCTGTGACGTCATCACTCTGCTTCATCAGCTTTTACTGCATAATCACCACAAAAATTAGTACAGTTACTAAACTACTTGGTTGTCAAAAAATTAAAATACACAATTATTAAGATACATATATCAGTATAACAATGTAAAATGTCAAATTTGATGCACCTAATAGATACTAGTTACAGATTAAAATATTGTCTACTCAATAACAGCTGTTTTCTGGTATGATAAAATTTTATTTACTCTTATTAATAGTAACAATGATTATAATCATATAAATATATTTACTTTAAAAATACATAATATTTTAGACATTATTGCCATAATAATCACTGTTGTTTATAAGATATTCATCAAGTGTTTCACACAATTTTTAAATTTTCTTAGTTCATACTGTAGGATTATTATTAGCACCATACTGCTTTAGGGCACTCCAATTATTTCTGAGCTGATTTATCAAACTCATGACAATATTATACTTACATTTTCAAATCTTCCGGGCAGTTGCTAACATGGTGAGGAGGTTAACAGTCATTGAAGAAAAAATGGGTGATTTCAGTACCTGGATGACATCTATTTCCTCCAAGGTACACATCAATAACCTAACAGGTAAAGGTAAAGGTGGTGCCTCCACCCACGACCTCAGCTGCCGCAGTGATGGCATCACTCTACTTCGTCTACTTTCACTGTCACATGTGAATCAAAATTAGGTCACTTCCTGTCCTTCCTGTTATTGTCCAATAGGTGTCTCCTCCTGTCTAGTGTACTGTACATCTAGATTCCCTGTCTTGTCTAGTTTATTGTATTTCTTCCTTGTTTTGCTGCTTCCTTCATTCTATTAGTTTGCGCCTGTTTTTAGCTTGAGTCACTATATAAACTCTCCTGTTTTATTTCTTTCCTTATTATTTCTTTATTATTAAATATGAACTTAAATGTAATCAATTACATTCATATATTCTTTTTTCAGATGAAAATTTGATGATGATGATGATGATGATGATGATGAAATTTGCAATAACAATATTAGTTTACTGTCACAACACATACATGGTTCTCTGCATTTATCCCATCCCCTGGGGGAGCACATGTCAACATCCCAGTGCAATGTCCTACCAATAAACCAATATTAAACCAATAAAATAATTTTTTTTTATTATATATTATTATTATTATTGATATGATTATCATTGTTGCTTAGCAGACATGATAATCAGAATTGTCATACATTTAGAATTTTCTTCATTAATATTGCAGGATTATTATTGTTAGTGCACTGACTGTGGTCACTTACTGTAATGTCTCTTTGGTGAACTGGAAGCCTTGCATTCACTGAAGGCAATAGATTCCCTGGAGCTTCTGAAGACCTTGGTTAACCAGATGCGCTGCAACATGGAGAAAATGATGAAAAACAGTAAGACCTTAACACATGTCAACATCATTAATATTTTTGTAAATTTCTACCATTAATACTTTTTTTTCTGCAAATACCAGTATGGCATTTTATTAGAATTATATTAAAATTAACTTGTTATTTTCAGACATTTATTTGCAGAGTGAGGGGGTACCTCAGTCTAACTTTGCATTTACATAAAGCAGAGCTGCAGTCGTAGCCTCTGAATTCCCACGCTGAGAGGACCTCACCTTTATGACTATGTTCTCCACACCCCAGTCACGGCACCGGACTGCTGTCCACTGGGCTGGACTTTTTACTCCTCCTCCTGCTACTTCTTCTCCAGCGTGGGCAAGTCATGGGATGCAGCAAGGGAAGACTGCAACACCATGCACTCCTCGCTAGTGACCCTGAAGAGTGACGCTGAGTGGGTGGGTAAAAACAGGCAATGCAACATTAATGTTAAATATTTAACAAAAATGGGATGGTTGAGTGATGCTACGTTTATGAACATGTGCCAATGATCTGATGGGTGCATCATAAGTGAAAACACAGTTATTGCAGCATCCATCCTATGTTCTATGTTCTATTCTATGTTTAACATTTTAAAACCTTGCCAGATGGAAATATGCATTGTTTTAATGCATATTTCATTTTTTTTTTTATATATTAATTTTAATGCTAGTAAAATTTTCTCATTGGGAAAGTGTTGTTTGAATACATTTACCGCTAGTCCACTGTTACCTGCAGAATGTAAACGAGATACACAAGAGTTTTTATAACCAATCTAGCACCAACATTTGAAAATTTCAGCAATGTTAGAATGAATTAATGTTAAATACCGATAGCAGAACCATTAGTCCAGGAACTTATCGATACTTTGCTACTAACCTGTTAGGAGCCAGAAGCAGTTTAGTACCAGTTCTAGATACCAATCTCTAGCCATTATTTCTAGTTGAACATGGTTACCTAAGTGCCCATATTTCTAACCACATCGTTTGGTGTTTCTCACTTCTATGTTGCCATGGCAGACCTTTGTGACCTCAAAGACAAAGCCATGGTTTTTCTGGATTGGCTTGACGGATGAGAGGACTGGAAGCTGGGAGTGGGTGGACGGAACACCCTATGTCATGGACCACAGGCAGGTCTCCTATTTCCCACCGTCCCTCTTGTTTATATGTTTCACAAAAACGGCCATAATCCTTTTCACTGAGTCGTAGTCTCACGTTCAGGTGTACTGTGTGGTGAGATGTGTGTTCACAACACAGAAGGCATCTACAAAAAGAGACGCCCGGCAAGTCAAAATGACATTAATAGGTCAGGCTAAGTCTCAAGGGACAAGAATTCAGAGCCACATTTTGAAATACATTTTGAACAGCAAACAATTTCAATATTAGAGGACATGATCCACTATTCATACAATTTCAGTGAAATGAAATAGCTACAAGTGGCTCATTGGGCAGCACTGTTGCTACACACTTCTACAATTATGGGTAATCTGGCTCCTGGCATTGTGTGTGTGTGTGTGTGTGTCCACATGATCAACAGATATCAAACTGAGAATTGTCACCACGTTGCACATGCCCAAAATTTATATTTCATTCAACATCAACATGTATCTTCCACTTCTGCTCTTGGTTTTAACGTTATACATTAACTCATGCATGTCTGGTACTTTTGCACATGTGCACTTCCAGGCACTGGAGACCAGGACAGCCTGATAATTGGAGAGACCACGGTCTGGGTGGAGGTGAAGACTGCGCTCACCTGCACAATGACGGCAGACTCAACGATGACCACTGCAGCCGCTTGTATCGCTTTGTCTGCAAAGCCACGGTCACAGAATAGCAGCAGCAGCCATCATTCCCTGTGTCTGTGGCCTTGTGTATGTGACCTTGACCTTGAAAAGCACTGCTGTTCTAATAAATGGTCACAGTTAAACTCTGATGTAATAAGCAGTTTCTATACTCATCAGCAGAAGGGAGGAATTGAGTTTCAATTTTGATTGTGAAATTTCCTTGAATTTTACCCCTTCAAGTATGTCTTCAGGTGACAATCAGGTGGATTTGAATAAGGTGGAATTAGTACTTTTACAAAACCTTGTGCATGCCATGTCAGCTCATGTGTATACTGTCATGAAAGCAAAAAGAAATGTTCCAAATAGTATGAAATTCAGAAAGTCACTGGTGCATGTGAATCCCATAGTGGATGTATGTATTGGTTTTTTGTTTTTATATTTGTTTGGTGATTGTATTGGCTATATAACAAAACTTTTACGCACACTTGTATGACTGCATGGGTAAGTGTTTCGCTGATGCCCCTGTTGTAAACAGCGGCCTCTTGTGGTGGGGTTTGGTATGGGCAGGTATATCCTGTGCTCAGGCTGTCCCAGGACTTCCATGGCCTGCACACGCTTGACACATGTAACCCACTAAGCATCTTTAGGGTGCTCTTGATCCACCCATATGACAGTATGTTCCAGCTGCCACTAATATCAGACAACAGCACACAGATGTAGCTTAAGACTGGGACAACATTCCACAGACCACAATCAGCAATAATGTCAACAAAGGCTAATGGTCACCAGAGACTAATGTTGGATTTTTTTTCCATGATCTGCTGTGTTTTTCATGGTGTTCAAGACCAAGGCAGCCTAATGAATTAGTGTCAGTTGTTGGATTTCCATTTGTTAATTTTCAGTAACATTTCTGAAACTGATGTGCTGCATTTACATTTTTTCTGTTGTAATAAAATGCATCAGTATAGTAACACCACAGTCAGTGAAGTGACTTATCCATTGTGAGACAGTATGACAGTCTAGACAACAGGTGGAACTCTTATTGTGAATGCTGAACATACTGTAAGGGACTGAAATATACAGGAATTAATTTGTGTCTGTGGATGAGAAAAAATGGGTAATTTTACACATGCTTGGCCTGTGGTCCTACACAAACACAAATGTTAACCCTTGTTCTGTTGACTTTGCAAAACCAGTAAACAAAGATGATGCTGAAGGTTCAAAGTGCATATGCAGTATTCTCTCTCTGTCTATACTGTACTGAGAGAATTCTACAGAACCCACCTGTCCTGGTAAGCCATGAACATTTTATTTGTAATTTAGGAAAAACTGTAGTGGAAGTAAACATACATCTGTGAAGATTACCTTTATTTGATGCCACCACTTCATATTCCCTGCACTTAATTTTGGTAGAAACATCAACTTATTAAAAAATAGTAACGTCTGTCTGTGTCATGCGATTACTCATGAACTAGTGGAGATTATATATTGATCAACATTGATCTCGGTCTTAATTGAAAGCTTATGACCTGATTTGTTCTGGAAATTCAGAAAAATTTTCATGTAAAGGGAACCTGGTGGGCACTGTCCTGGTGGACATGGTCCTCTAGAGCCCACCTGTCACTGCAGGATAATCCCTCAGAACACGGAACATCCGTGCTCAGAATTCACAATCAAGTGCAAGTTCTAATTTCTATAAGCAACAGGCAGAGGGTTTACGGTTTATGTTCAGGTTTGGTTTTAGAATGTTGTGGTTTGCATTTTTCCTCATCTTTTCATACAAAAACACTTTCTTTTACGGATTTAATGAGTATGTTTAAAAAACAAAAACAACACTTTCTCATATATTAATCAAGTTTAGAATAAATGCATGATTCTTTGAATTTTGAACCTGCATAATCATATTGAACCATTTTGTAAAAAGAAAACAAGAAAAATAATTTTCTGTGCTGATGGTTGTTTGTGCCCATACACAGGGTTTACGTTTGGCTAATCCTTAGCCAAGAAAATTTCACTGACACTGATTTCTCAGTTTTCCCAACGACACTGAACAAATCAACAATGTTGTTTTTAAAAATGCAACACAGCAAAAAAGTATCTATTAAAAAATGTGTTTGTCAAGAGATATTGGTTCCTCTTAAATTATGACATGTTTATATGATTTCACACATTTGCCAGATTATCTTTTCTACACCACAAAACAATAAAAATGTTTCTTTAGGAATTCTGCCATTCAATTTCACTTAAATTTTAAAGTTTTTTTTTTTAACATAACCGAATTGTAATATGTAACATGCTCATATTTCAATGACATCAGTACTTCCAATGAAGGAACCGAAGCAAACAGCACAAGGATCGATTTACACAAGCAACGATTACAGTGACGACTTCGAATCTGTTGACTGTAATGAGGAGAGAGCCTTCTGGAAGAAAGGTTTGTGTCAGAGACACGTAGAGAGACAAACCTGAGAAAACAGAGAACAGAGGCATAGGCAGGGGTAACGAGATGAGCACAATGGAACATAGGATGTATGAATTGGGAAAATGATATGCATGCAGCACTAATGTAAATTTGTCAATGGTACAACATCAGTGCAATAACTGTGTTCTCTTGTCTGCCGGTTTTTACCTTAGTGCAGTCAGCATTCGCACTGTAACAGAAGTGAACATGTTGCCACATGCAGTAAATGTCTTTAGGGTACTTAAACATTCTTGTGTGTTTGTGTTTGGTTTTCCAGAATCCATGCCACAGGTGAACATGGTATCACGTGTTGGCAGACCACTGTGGCAATTATGGGTGGTTCTGTGTGTGTCGGCACTGGTTCTGATGAGCCTCATCATCACCGTGTCTGTCAGAAGTCAGTTTACCACACTCTGTTTATCAGTACTCTGGTTTACCACACTGTCTTTATCAGTACTCCGGTTTACCACACTGTCTTTATTATTACTCTGGTTTACCACACTGTCTTTATCATTACTCTGGTTTACCACACTGTCTTTATCATTACTCTGGTTTACCACACTCTCTTTATCATTACTCAGGTTTACCACACTCTCTTTGTCATTACTCTGGTTTACCACGCTGTCTTTATCATTACTCTGGTTTACCACACTCTCTTTATCATTACTCAGGTTTACCACACTCTCTTTATCATTACTCAGGTTTACCACACTCTCTTTATCAGTACTCCGGTTTACCACACTGTCTTTATTATTACTCTGGTTTACCACACTGTCTTTATCATTACTCTGGTTTACCACACTGTCTTTATCATTACTCTGGTTTACCACACTCTCTTTATCAGTACTCTGGTTTACCACACTGTCTTTATCATTACTCTGGTTTACCACACTGTCTTTATCATTACTCTGGTTTACCACACTCACATTTCTACTGTATTTTCATGTCACCTTCTACGTATTACCATTGTATTTCACCACACTTACACTGGCATTGTGCTCACTTCACATAACCAAACCATTCCTATACTTGTTGACCATACTCAAATCACTAACTACTCTGCTTTGCCATTCTCAGCTCTCTTCACCAGATGTGTCATATAATTTTGTCAACTGTTGTTGGCAGATGTAAAAGTGGACAGGAGGTTGGCCATCCTGGAGGAAGCGATAGGTAACATTACAACATCTGTGACGTCCATTACCTCCCACGTGCATGCTGGGAAGGACACAGGTAAAAGTGGTGTCTCTGGAACATTAACATTCGGTGTCCTCCACCTGAGCACCATCATCCAACCTGTGACGTCATCACTCCGCTTCATCAGTTTTTACTGCATAATCATCACAAAAATTTATACATTACATTTATTAAACTACTTGGTTGTCAAAAAACTAAAATACACTATTAATAACATAAACATAATATACACTGTATAACTATGTAAAATGTCAAATTTAAAGCATCTAATAGATACATATTACATGCATAACATTTTTTTTCAGATGAGAATTTTCACACAGAGATTAACAAGATTAAAGTTTCCATGGCAACTACACAACAACAGCTGATTTCTGGTATGTATTATATAAATCATGGTAATTACTCTGCTTTCAAACTGATGCTGATTATGATCATTAAATACATTATCATGATAATCACTGTTGCTTAGCAGACTGTCATGAGGAGGGGACAGGTGACAAAGAGGCAGGGAAGGTTGTAGGTCTCAGAGTTTTTTTGAGCACGATGACAAATCCCAAAGGGGTAAAAAACAAAAACTAAAAAATCAACAAGGGTATAACCCAAAAAGACACAATTGATGGGAATGAAGAGGGAAGGCATTGGAAAACAAGGAAACCCTATCACAAAACTACCACAAAAACACAGAGAAACAAAAACACAAGGAAAGTTCACTTTAGGCAATTCAAGCAACACCACAGTGAAACAACAAACCTTATTAAAGAACAAACAGGAAACAGAATAAATGAAAACATGACACCAGGGGTTCTCAATCGCAGTCCTCGAGGACTCCAGTGGGTGCAGGTTTTTCTTTCGATCCATTCATTCGTTTCAATTTGACCACTACCTTAATTAAATCAGATACATTGTTTCTTTTATACATTCTACCTGATCATTTGCATCTATCTGCACTTAGTCCTTTTAATTTATTGAGAAAAAATATAAGTTACAAAGAAGGAAGTCAGATACTGAAATTCTCATGCTTCAAGGTCTGTACCAAAAAATAAGTCACACATTACAATGTCAATCTAACTGCATAATCAGAGCAGGGAATGTTCGGATAATTAAGCATGGTGTTTAATTTAAACCAGTAACCATTAATTATATTCAAAGTGTAATAATTTGTATAATAAATGCAAAAAGGTGTCAATGACAAAGAATGCTTAATTAGAAGCAGTGATTTAATGGATTATTAACAAGAAATGGATTAAGTAAAAGATCAAAAACAGTACACCATAACTTAAAAAATATTAAGTAACATTATTAAGTGTAACACCCTTGCCTATCATAATCCTCATGTACACTAGATGTCCTACTGTCTCTTTTGTGCTGATTCATTGTTTCCTCATTAGTGTTCCCCAGACCTGTCTAGTTGTACTGTGGTACTTTTAAACCTTGTGTTTATATAGTGTCCTTGCCAGTTCTTGTAGCTGTAGATGTGCATTTCTTGTTGTACTGAACTTTATGCAGTTGTAGAATCCTGGTCTTGTTGTTCTTCAGCCCTGAGTTTTCCCTATTGTTTGTAGGTTAGCCTTGTTAACTCCCATTACCTCTGTTTTTACCTTGTTTTGCCCCACATTAAAGCACATTCATCTGTCTTGCTAGCTTGGCACAAACATTACTTTAAGTCTTTGTCATGCTTTTAAAATTCTTATTTAAATGAGTAAGGCTTGTTGAAAATCTTGATTGACCAAGTGATTACAGAAAACAACCAGCATGATGAGGGGGCATGGCCAGGAAACAGGGTCCACAGGGAAGATGACACAGACATACTCATTCATATTGCAGCATTACTGTTAGCAAACCAGCTGACATTAACTGTCACATTATGGATGCAACATTTAGAATCCATCTGTTTGACCAGAAAGTTTTCTGTCCTGACCTGAATACCTTTGAAGACTAAAAAACCCGACGTAGAATATGTTTATAGCCTGCATTAATTGTGATCACTTACTGTAATGTCTCTTTGGTGAACTGGAAGCCTTGCATTCACTGAAGGCAATAGATGCCCTGGATCCTCTGAAAACCTTGGTTAACCAGATACACTGCAACATGGAGAAAATGATGAAAAACAGTAAGATCTTACCACATGTCAACATTATTAATATTTTTGTAAATTTCTACTATTAATAAATTCTCTACAAATAGGAAATTTTTTTAAAATTTAGTTCTTAATTTATTTGCAGAGTGCCTAATATGTTTTATGTCGTAGCTTCTGAATTCTCGTCTTGAGAGGACCTCACTTTCATGACTGTGTTCTCCATTCCCCAGTCACGACACCGGGCTGCTGTCCACTGGGCTGGACTTTTTACTCCTCCTCCTGCTACTTCTTCTCCAGCGTGGGCAAGTCATGGGATGCAGCAAGGGAAGACTGCAACACCATGCACTCCTCGCTAGTGACCCTGAAGAACGACGCTGAGTGGGTGTGTCCAGACTCGTAACAGGGATGCAAACTCGCATGACCACAGCCTGTGCACTTACCAGCCAAGAGCATGAGATGAGGATCTGAGTCTCCTGCTCAGGAAACTAATCAAGCTCTTCTCCTGACAGTTCTTGATACCTATTTCTAGCCTCCAGTAGACAGTACTAGTTTCCAGTAGAACATGGTTAACAAGGAAACCATATTTCTCTCCATATTGCTTATTTCTCTTCTTTTCTCTACTGCCACGGCAGACTTTTGTGGCCTCGAGGACAAAGCCTCAGTTTTACTGGATCGGCCTGACAGATGAGAGGACCGGAGACTGGGAGTGGGTGGATGGAACACCCTACGTCATGGACAGAAGGCAAGTCTCCTGGCCCCCTCTGGCCCTTATGTCTATATGGTATATAAGCTTCCCATAATCCTTTTCACTGTTACAAACGTGCTGTATGTGAGGTTTTCACAACACAGAAACACCCACATAAAGAAACCTCAAGCAGGACAACATGAGACTCACAGGGTCAGCTCAGTTCTTTGGGGTCAACAGAGTTTATAACACTTTAGAATAGCAGACAATTTACCCTTGAAATATTACTGGGCAGGATTCACTCCAAACTAGTTCAGTGAACTCTACTGATAGAGAAAACACCATGAAGCATTCAAGGAGTGGAACTGTTTGCTGCTCGGTTAGTTGTCTACTACGACTGAGTCCACATAATCAGCAGATGTCAGTCAAACCGATATCCTGACGGGTTAATTGTCACAGGTGCCTGTGACATTGCATTCCCTGGCTTCACTTGCCCTGGTCTTATCATTAACACTACGCATTTTATTTATGGATCTCTGTGGTAACTGTGCACATGTGCACTTGCAGGCGCTGGAAACCAGGGCAGCCTGATAATTGGAGAAACCACGGTCTGGGTGGAGGTGAAGACTGCGCTCACCTGCACGATGACGGCAGACTCAACGATGACCACTGCAGCCGCTTGTATCGCTTTGTCTGCAAAGCCACGGTCACAGAATAGCAGCAGCAGCCATCATTCCCTGTGTATGTGACCTTGTGTCTGTGACCTTGTGTATGTGACCTTGTGTCTGTCACCTTGTGTCTGTGACCCTGATGACTGGGGAAAAAAAAGATTGTTGAATGTGTGGCTATGGTTAGAGTAAGAGCAGTGCTCTTTGAATGCTGCATCGCTCAGACATTTGAGTGATACAACAGTATGATCAGCAAAGGTCACACTCTGTTCTAGCGGTGCTGTGAGATTAAAGTGACGCATTTATACATGCATTGTACTTTTGTACCTGGATGATACACTAAACTAACTGCAGTGTGTGCAGATGGTCTGTACTGTTTATTTGTGGTTGGAAAAAAATGTGTGGTAAGGACAAAAAAGACAATGCAAAACAAACACACACACAGACACAAATACACACACTCTTTGCACCAAATAATCACTTCTCTTATCACTTTTATTTAGTTAGATTCATGAATCAGTTTTGTTTGCACATTTATAATGATTTGTGAAGTTCAAATGTTAAGTGTGTGAATGTTAGTGTAAAGAATGCCGTCTTATAAGATTTTGTAATTTTTTTGTATTCTGGCTCTCATTTGTACTTATGTAGCCACTATAACACAAAATTTTTGTACACCTTCTATTAAGTTTAATCCTGTTTTCAGGATTTAGTTTCCCACAGCTATGTGCGTTTGGTATCACTTATTAAATCACATTAAGATTTCTTTACATCAAATTATGACTGATTTTGAAATAGAAGAAATACTGAAGTGGCGGCACAGTGGCGTGATGGTTAGCACTGTCGCCGCGCACCTCCAGGCCTGGGGTTCGATTCCTGCCTTGGGTCTGTGTGCGTGGAGTTTGCATGTTCTCCCTGTGCTTGG
>JABJVR010002599.1:3155-54486 GCA_025773905.1 Chitala chitala
ATGGAGCGGTGTGTCAGTGATAATGTTGATGGAGCGGTGTGTCAGTGATGGAGAGGATGGAGCGGTGTGTCAGTGATGGAGAGGATGGAGCGGTGTGTGAGTGATGGGGAGGAAGGAGAGGTGCGTCAGTGATTTAGAGGATTGGAGCGGTGTGTCAATGATAATGTGGATGGAGCGGTGCATCAGTGATATAGAGGATGGAGCGGTGTGTCAGTGATAATGTGGATGGAGCGGTGTGTCAGTGATAATGTTGATGGAGCGGTGTGTCAGTGATGGAGAGGATGGAGCGGTGTGTCAGTGATAATGTGGATGGAGCGGTGTGTCAGTGATGGGGAGGATGGAGCGGTGTGTCAGTGATGGGGAGGATGGAGAGGTGTGTCAGTGATGTTGATACTCAACTCTTCATTTATAATCCCATGTTTGATTACTTCTGAACCCCGCCACTCGGCTGCCTCTCCCTCAGAGGCATCACAGTCTGGCAAAGTTATGCAAACAGCATTCCTCAAAAAGACTCTTTAACTTCTATCCTTCAAGGACCAACATTTTTTATTTACGATAAAACTGCTCTTGTTAAAAAATGTAATGAGCCAAAAGGTAAGTGTAAACCTTTACAGCTGTGACAAGTATATCTCATCCATATAAGACAACAAACATGTGTTTAATTAAATATTGCCTGTGTATTATTTCAGCTTATCATGGTTGCCCCAAGTGCATACAACTGTTTAGTAAGATAATGTATAAATTTAAAGCTGTTTAAGATGTGAGCAACACAATAGACAGACTTACATGATTTTAAAATTCTGTGTGGAACAATACCAAAAAAAAAGAGGGAAGAGAAACTAAAAGCAAGTCAGGAGATTTTACACATTTTTCATTCAGTTTTATCACTTGTTTTTTCACTTGTAAAAATGGCAGTGGCACACATAGTTTCTGACAAAAGCGTGATGCTGCATCTCCACCACTGTCATTGCCATGACATCTGATAATACCCTGCCCCTGGGGGGCCCCTTCCCTATTCCACCAGGGTTCACACCAGTAATGGGAGAAGTGTAACTCTGGTGTCCACAATACATGGAACCATCAGGCACTCAATCAGCCACCCAGCTGCGTTCCAGAAAAATCCAGTTGGTTATTTCACTGGTGTCCACTGGGTAAATCCCTTCATGTTTTTACACAAGCCATCAGTAGATTTATTACAAAGTAAAATGGGAATGTTTTAAAGTCTAGGGATATATGTTAAGGAAGACAATGTCTTCCATTTGTAAGCAGAGTCTGTCAAATAGTAATTAATTTGTTATATTGCTCTGGATATCAGGCCATGGGGAAGGAATCAGCTATGCAGAGGCCTCACTTGAATGAAATGAGTGGTCAGCTTGGAGGGGGTCAAAACTTGCATGGATACTCTCCACATTTAACCTTGATTGCTGTGGAAACCAAGGCAGCCTCACAAGTTGGGAGGTGTGGGGGTTAACCAAGGCTTTTTATGAAGGCATGTGAGAAGTGTCTAAATCTGAACCGTCTGTTTCTTTTTTTGGGTTGGATACTGGGGAGGGGGGGGGGGGTGATAAAATCCGCTTAGCTAATTACGTCAGTCCTCAGTGGGTCCAGTGACGAGTATAAACGTCGGTGTCCCAGGTGACAACACAACGGGGTTAAATAAACTGTTAAGGAGGTCAAGAACACGTCTGCCAAACTCTATTTATCGCCAAGTCCCTGAGCAAACTCGTTGCGTTTCTCTTTCAACAACTCGCCACCTGCAGTCTGACGAACACTGACTGAACCCTATGCTTTGTAACAATTTGTTCATTTTACGCCAGTTTTTCCACCTCGATGAATTTGATCTAAAATCAAAGCGGCATAAATGCTTCAATGCTTGCACCGAGTGGTCGTTGATTTTAAAGGAGCGAGAATTTGTAAGAGAGCAATTCACCATGCTTTTGAGCAGCTTATTGCTTTAGTGTTCAAAACAAAAAATGTGTATATCATGCACAAAACTGGGAAAGGTTAATGAAGTCCAAAATGCGGTAAATTAGTATAACGGTTCACACGTCGCTTACAGTAACTTAAATATGACATCTGTGTTTTTGTGAGAGGTAGAGAGGTGCTTCACTTAAAAACACCAGCAAATTCCTTTTCAGAATGTTCTTTTTACATTTAAAGTGTGCATCCTCTCTGCTTGGCAGTTAATACTTTCCATGGACTTCTTTTGACCACTTTCAGCAGCTGAGCGTGACTTTAAACATTCCCCTTGGGTATTGCAGATCCAAAGTGTTTTTTTTTCTCAATTCAGTCTGTCAATCTTTGGTAAGAATGACAAAAATTCATTGATCTTCAGAGAATTAAAAAGTCACAAATAACTGCTCATTTGAGAAATGACTCAAGAATGTCTCCCTTCAAAAGGCACAGGTGACAAAAAATATTAATACATCTAATCAATATTAAATTAAGACAAATGTGACGGTGAGGATTATATTGTAAAATGTTCATGTTTTGTCCCCATTGCCCCAATACCTCAAGCATGATAATCTTATACACTTCAAGTACTCCAACACAGTCCAACCAAACAGTAGTGTTTGAGTGGCATGCTTTTGTTTTGCAGAGTTACTTCCTGTTCAGTGTCTGTGTTCAGCAGTGTTAACCCCTGGCTGTTCAATCTCTAGGTTCAGCAGTGAGATTAGAATCTGGCCCTTATCTGCAATGGGAATGAAACCCAGCCTGCTTGGAAATAACTGTGCTTCAAAGCCTTTTTTGGTATTTGTCACATGTGCACTCAACATTTCTCTGAGAATGAATCAAACCCACAGCCACGTAACATGCACAGTTTAGAAAGCCAGAGGATTAGTGTACTTAGATAGATCTTTTGCCCTGACCCCAAGGGGGTGACATTGCTATTGTAATAGACTCATGTATACTCAATGAGCTTGACTACGTCCCCTGTGGGCTAAGTAATTAGCAAACGTGATGTTAATTTCCATAGCAATACTGAGGATAATATACTGTGAATCTGTTTTACCTTGAAGTGGTAGCAAAATCAACAGCTAAGGTGAGTGACAGATATAACAACCTATGACGAACCTGAATGCTTAAATTAACTTTAAACTTTGCAGCTTCTGGCTATAGAACCACACCAGTAACTAGGAATCTGAGGTTAATTTTTTATTCTGACCCATCCTTTTAATCTCACGTTAAAAATTAAACCAGACCCATGCTATGTCATATTAATAATGTAACAAAAAGTCTCTTTTTTCCTTTCAAAGTCTGAAGTGGATAGAGCGATGTATTATTTCGTCAGCTGCAGACCAGAGGCCTGCATAACGTTCTTTCTCTATGTTTTAAAAACACAATCCCGAGCTTCTGATGCTGGGGGTAAACTGCTGGAGGTAGATCGCTTCTGATCTCAGTGGTGATAAGAAATTAATAATGATCATTTTAACGATGCAATTTTTCAGCTCAATGCAACTGAACTGTTATATATATTTTTTAATATATAAAAAGCCATTCACAGCAGTCGGTAGTCGACAACACTTAAGAAAAGTTTGACGATAATTTCAAGTGTGCACCTGTGACTGTAAATTTTCCGTACAGTCTTATTATCTTCTGTTCACACAGCTGTCTGTGTCATAAGAGCCAGGTGCCTAGATGGCTTCTTTCCTGCGCCAGTGGCAACAGATCCAACGCCTACTTTCTCAGGCTTCTTGCATTACACTACATTAAGGCACTCACCACCCGGGAGTTTACCAGTGAGTGACTGTGCTTGCTTTTTAAGGGAAATAAGTGCAAATGAAGTTTTAACTGAGTGTTTTATTCAGTTTGAGCCTCAACGGGCTGTTGGCTTCAGTGACACGTTCCAAGGCGAAGCTGTGAAAGGAAAGACAGAGAGAGACAGCGGCCTATTTTTTATAGTGTACAGCTGTAAGGATCCACAGCTTTTCTCGTCTCTCTGTATCAGTTAACACTTTTAAATCTACAATAAACTGCAGGGTAAAAAAAAAAATTGTACTGTGGGCTATGATGAATACTCAAGCATCTCCTGCTTGACAGAGTCACTGTTGTGCACAGTGCGTGGGTGTGCGCATTCCTTCCCTGAATCATCTATTGTCATTATGAATCAGGTTTAGATTATTTCTTTTTCTTTATGGTCATTCTCAGAGATAAAACTTCATGCTGACCTGGACCTCTGCATTTGGGATCTCCTTCCACTATATCCACTGGCAGTAATGTCAAAATAATCCACAGAGAGAACAGAACGTAAGCCAATCATTGTTATTTAGCATATAGCTTTCTAAACACATATTGTATACTGCACATTTTTGTGGTACATTTATGCTACAGTTGTATATTGGTAAAGTTTTTTTTTTTTTGTTCCAATGAAATATGTGTTCCAATTAAATCCCAGCAGTTCAGCCTTTCCCTTGAATATGCTGTCAACAATGTACTCCTTGAGAAAGTTATATACATTACCTACATTACATTTTGCCACATTACCTGCTGTTCTGCTGCTGTTCCCCACAACAGGGAGTTCTCAAAGGAAGTCACCGTCACCAACATCTCATCCCTGTTTGTCAAATGACACACAACGCAGTAAATTTTATGAACTGTATCTCTCACAGCTGTGATGCAGATAGCCAGGGTGTGAATGTGGAGTGGAAACAAATTATCCAATGCAATAATAATACATCATAAATGCAATAGATACATTCAGTTCAATTTATTTTTATATAGTGCCTTCCACAACAAGTTGCCTCAAAGCACTTTACTGGAAGAAATTACAGATATTACAGAATTAACAGTGGGTGGATGATTAAAGTTAAAGGCAGGTGACAATGGAGGATAGGAACCAAAAACTCCACAGTGTGGGAAAAAAACATCCAGTAATATCACTGTATTACCAGCCAAAAGTCAACAAGCACTCATGAGATGGCACTAACCACCGATATACAGATTGGTGACAAATGAAATGAAAAACTTGAATAAATGAATGGAGAAACATTAACAAATGCAGATGCTTCCACACAGGTGCACCACATGGTACAACAATAAACGTTTTGGATCAAAATGACAAGAGGAAAAGATATATGTGACTTTGACGGAGAGTTCATTATTGTAGCATGGATGGCAGAAGTTTCCATCATAAAAACTGGTGAACTGGCTATTATTTCAATAGGTGCAGTGTGTAGTGTTTTAATAGGAACAGTGATTAAAGTGACATCTGTATATAGATCTATTGGAAATACATCATATGTCATCGTAAATGAGGTTGAATATTGTGGTCGACAGCACACATTTGATGACCGTGATGCTTGTGCATTAGTGTGATATGTAAGGAAAAACAGAAGATTATATCTTGCTCATGTGACAGAATGTCAATGCAGAATGGGATCAGACTGTATTAGCAAGACTTTGGTGGGTTGGTGCGCTGCCCTGGGTGTCCCCTGCCCTGCCCCCTTTGTGTTCTGGGATGGGCTCCAGGCTTCCCACGACCCTTAACAGGATGAAGCTGTATAGAAGATGACTGACTGACTGTATTAGCAAGAACAGTTTGTCAACAATTGCAAGCAGAATTACAATTACAAGTATCTGTTAAGTGGTATGAGTGTGGAAAACTAAGTACTGTGTGTTTGAAGAGAGGAGTTTGAAGAGAGGTGTCGCAAAAGCCCTGGAGAATAACTCATTGCACAGTGTAAAAAGGTCACTGACTCATTAGGAGTAGGTTAGGGTCACTAGGTCACCAGAATCACCTGCTTTTGAATTGGATGAACCCTTAGAGAACCTTAAGAGATGCCACACAAGAAACATACACAAATTTCATACACAGATGTCACAATCATGGAGATCTGAGAAAAACTGTAAAATTGCCATGTTTCTCCTGTAGGGCAAAATGTCTCAAAATTCCCATGCCTAAAAAAAAAACTTTTAAAAATCTTGATGTAAAAAAAAAAAACTGAGCAACACAGTTTTTCCAGAAGGTGATTTTCTGCCAGTGATATGCAGGCTAACACAGCTGGATCTAAAAACACAAAGGAACAAGGTTACACAGCACAAAGTCGGACACTTTATGATCACAAATCTGAATTATTTGACAGCTGCTCAGGCACACAAAAGTTACAAACAGCGCATTTAGACAAATGTTTTTTTTTTATTCAGTGATGATTCATTAGCATGGAATATGTCAATCTTGTAAACATTAACATCAACAAATTAAACATGAGTAAAATAAGGATTCTAGGTTAAGGAAAGATCAGACAACAATACAATCCAATCAGAAGAAGCCTGTTAATTGTAAAGCATCGCTCACAGAAACCTGACGTTGGTCCAAATACATTTTGTTGACAGCACTTGAAATCACTTGCAGTACTTAAACCCTCTGGCAACAGCAAATTGCTGTGAGGGATTGCTTCAAATGTGATGGTCAGTGCTGGGTGTGCATGTACCTTGCTGCTCTGTCTTCAGTTCCTGTCCCGCTACTTTACTCCATGTACCTGGAGCATTCTAACTCTCTTCTCATTATCTTTGCTCCGTTTTTCGGATCCTGGCTTGGTTTGAAGACTCTGTCTCAGACTGTCTGTGATGATTTGAATAACCCTTGTGCTTTGCTGCTGGATTCGACTGACTGTATCCCATAGTCATTAAGTTGATGAACTTCTGAAATAATCCCAATTTTAACACAATTCATTTTAGTGAAAGAGTTTGTCAAAAACAGTGATAAGTACTTCCATAATGTGGAGGCAAAGTGAAAACAACAGCTTCTAATGATTGTCATTCACTTATCTGGAAA
This sequence comes from Chitala chitala, assembly GCA_025773905.1. Classification (NCBI taxonomy): domain Eukaryota; kingdom Metazoa; phylum Chordata; class Actinopteri; order Osteoglossiformes; family Notopteridae; genus Chitala; species Chitala chitala. Next base: position 9,931 of record JABJVR010002599.1, read on the forward strand.
TGCGATGCGATCTACTTGCGCATTTTCAAACCGTTTCATTCACGCTCCTGTTTCATTCCCATAAGTCGAGAGCAGAGCTGCTAACGAAATAGTGCGATACAGTGAGTGGGCCCACTGCACGACCCTGCTTGTACACATCAAAAGGGAAATCTTTGGCACTGATATTTTTAATAATCACTAAAGCCAGTCAAATCCAAAAACAAACCTGTTAAGAACACTCTTTAAAAATAGCTCCAGGACATCTTTTTATGTATGTAAGCCCTAAGGTTTAAGGACAATATGTAACCGAATATAAATTACTTGTACTTGTCTGTTAATTCACACCTGCAGTCACAGCTGTTTTACAGTTTAACCTGTAAAATTTCACATGTTAAAGCGTGAACAAGGACTCATGCCTGAGCCACACACGTGGGTAGCAGAGACAAATGATACATGAGCCTCCATGTGGGGTTTTGGAGTTTTACTGACACGCATTTGGCCTTGTGGTCCAGTGTTTAGTCTTTCAGGGCACAGCGATGTTTCAACCCAATTAGCAGAATCAATAAAGGCCCGTGCTCCGACCTTGCAGAAACACGACTCTGATTAGGCGGCGTCACCGGTCGCAACGATAAAAGAGAGAGACGATCGCCGGATCACTCGTCCAGCTGGAAGGCAGGTCTGGCGCCGGTGTTTGCGCAGCTGTGGCTTACATCTTTTTATGATCTCATCCCACAATCGTCTACCATTACAGCATAGCATTTGCATTCAGGGATGATCTGTCTTGAGCGATAATGCTTTTTTTTCCCCCCCAAAATACTTCAAGCACATACAGCAGTCTGCTGAATTGTTCAGGCATTCGTTTGTGATAACGAGATACGTTGACACAGCTGAACTGGCTGGGAAGAGCATCTTGTGTGTTCTTGTACTGATCTTTGGCTCTTTCAGAACAACATGGTCTCGTGGCCTTTATCTGCAGAGAGGAGTTTGAAGTAGCAGGTTCATTTATGGTGTGAGCTATGGCCTGGCTGTTTCACGTTTTATGGATTCACTGCTGAGAGAGGTTGGGGGGGGGGCGATACAAACTTTATTGGTCTCTAGCAAATAGAGTTTCCTGTTCATTTCCTTCATATTTCTGTTACGCACTCCATCAAATGTCATTTTCTACAGAATTGTTTTATACTACATCAATTGGAAGACAACAAAAATCAATCATTATGCAGGTAAATTTAAGCTTTGCATTTTGCACCTTCATTGTGGGTGTACCATGCACAAATATGTAAAAGAAATGAGATAAACAATGTCTTTGAACAAAGAGTAAGGGAGAAACCGAATCATAAAAAATGCTTCTCTCACACAAAGTTAGGCAGCAGTAGCAGACTTGTATGTTCGTATTTGTACTTGCTGGTCATGGTGGATCACTTTGAGACAAATGCAAAACTGACAGAGACCTTTCTGAAAATAACTACCCTGTCAGAAGTTTTAGCTTTAATGAGCTAGCCAATAAGAAATATGTTATTCCAATCACAGCTTGTGATATCGTTGCTGTACAATTACTCTGCATCAGGTTGCCTGAAGGCAGTGAGTTTTTAATGTTTTTTCTACAGACTTGCCTCTGAGATTGATTCTTGTGTGGGACCTCTAGTCTCTGCCACTTTGCTTGAGTGAGGCAGACTCAGAGAACTGTACAGGTCACCCTCAGGCTCTTGTCTCCTAGGCTCACAAGGAGGTAGAGCAGGAAGAACCAGAGTGGTCCATGAGGAGGTAGATTGGGAAACAACAGACTGATCCAGAACATGGTAGAGTCGGGAGAACCTGACTGGTCCACGAGGAGAAAGAATGAGGAGAACTAAACTGGTCCACAAGGATGTAGAGTGGGGAGAACCAGCCTAATATATACTCTTTCAATGCTGCATTAAATTTCCTATTTATCTTTACCCCTGAACACACCTGTACTACTCTGTGCTAGACCTTGCTTTAATGGCTTCCTGTTATTTCTAAGAGACGGTTAAGTTGTCATTATTTGTTCTGATGCATTTTTGAAAGTTTTGGATGATTTTCAAAACGGCTCATAAAAATAATGAATTCCCATGTCCTGTGTCAAATCAAAGTATGAAATTCTGAGTTGTACATCTTCAGTCAAGCATAACAGCTCTGTATTCCCGAAACAAACATGTGTAGTGCATACAAAAGCCAAAGCAGAGAATTAAAGCCCCATTGATGAATGCTGTTTTGAAGCAGCATTACACATGAAACGTAATGACCTGACATAGCCATTGTGCCACATTTAAATTGCTTAAATATACCTGGATATACAAAGAGAAAGTCATAAAAGCATTTATGCAAATACAACAGATCTTCAGGCACCTACATTTATAGTCAGAACATTTTTTAAATGAGCATGATAGTGAAAGGGCTTATTTGACACGTATGATGGAAATTTTTAGAACGTTACATTCCCAGTACTGCCCCCCCCCACCACTCCCAACTGCAATGGCATCTTGTGCGCAGCCCCTGGAGGAAGCAGGATGACAGTTTCACACTTTTCACGTCCGTACTGAATAGCTTTTCCTTTCTGAGGTCATGAAATGTTCATCATGCAGGAAGTCCATGCTGAACATCATCCCACTTCTCATCTAACATCAGCATGCTGAAAACTGTCATTGTCAAAAAAAAAATTATAACATATAATAAAATAATAAACCACAGGGTTGTAATGCAGCAGTGTGATGGAAATGCACATGGCAGAGACCTGGCACAACAATCACTGCATGTTGGCTAACGATGTTCCTGACGCCACACTGAGTCTCTGATTGGCCAAATCCAGCTGTGTAAGTTCCCATGTCAAATTTATAGACTGCCATTAAGGTTCATTTTCTGTGAAACCTTGTCATAATATTGCCTGTGCTTTTCTATCAGTTTGAGCAGTAAGACCCTTCCAATCTATATTGTCAAACAGGCAAAGGAAACACTATAGTGACATATTAGCAGAATCATTCTGTAAATTATTAGCACAATTTCCCAGGTCTTAGATTTACTACTTTGAAAACTGAGAAAAATATAGATTTAATTTACATTGGCTTCAATGTCTAGCTCTGGGCGTTGACTAGACACTGCTCAAGACAAGAGTAAATCACTGTTGTTTAGATTTCATTCAATTAACATCTTGGTTGCCGAGATGTCTTGGTTACGTCTAGGTTGCCAACTGACTTCATAAAATTTAGAAACATCTGCTACCTGTTCTACAATGTTGCAAACAGATGCTGTTTCAGAACAGCCTTTTGTATTTTGTTTAATTATTACCAATTAAGTTTGCCTGCATTCTCACATTCTCTCATCACAGGAGAGAATGAACTCTATCTGTGTTAGCTGATGCAGGAATAGCAATTAACAACTGAACATTTGAAATTAATGATTATGGAAGAACACTACAATGTGTTTCATTTACTTTGTTACAAAAGTGTGTCAGCATGTCCTTAGAGAAACATTGCAATCATTGCAAAAAAAAATTACAAGATGGGTGCCTCACACCTCGAGTGTGGTGGGTTTGCTCGTGGCTCTCCGCTCTGTGTGTGTGTGTGTGTGTGTGTGTGTGTGTGTGTGTGTGTGTGTGTGTGTGTGTGAGTGAATGCGTTCATGTGCCCTGTGATGTGTTGGGGACCTGACCATGCTGATCTCTGCTTTATACCTTTCAGCTCTTCTTTCAAAGAGAATTGTGAAAAGTGAATAAATTAATGAATATTCACTTTAGGGGCAAAACTCTAGCTCAGCAGACAGTGCTTTTGCCTCACATCTCCAAGGTACCCCTAGCATGTGCGAATGTGTGTGACCTGTGTTACATGGACACCCAATCCAGGGCACGTTCATCCATGCTCCCTGTGTTAGATAAACACCATTCAGTGTATACCCATCCATGTGTCCTGTGCTGAATGGACACCCCATTCAGTGTATACCCATCCATGTGTCCTGTGCTGAATGGACACCCCATTCAGTGTATACCCATCCATGTGTCTGTGTTGTGTTGATGCCTCATCCAGGGCATATCTCAGCATGCCCTGTGTTGGCCAGGGAGATCGTCTTCAATCCTCCTGTGACCCTATCTTGGATATTGATCTGTAAAGGAACCAAAGCCAGGTTCAGAATATGAAGTGATGGACATTTTCCTCAACTACCATTATTAATTATATAACTAAATTGGTAAATAACTCGTAAATTTTATTATGGAGGGTACCGATTTTAGCATAGTTATTAGCATCTTGCAAATCAATAAATGAACTGTAATTATCTGCATTTTAAAATAATTTCTTTGTTTTTCTCTTTGTGCATGTCTGACTTCTTCAGCACTTCTCTGTCTGCCTCATATATTTTCACATCATGAATGAATTCTGAAAATAATGAATGTTTTATTTTAGTCTAATGTAGTTAATAATCAAGAATGTAGTCTAGTTTCACTGACATTTCACTCAATATGAGTCATAGATTTCTTACTTGCTCCAAATATATGTCTGCAGCACGAAGTGCACCGTTCTTTAAAAAGACTTTAAAGAGCTAAGAGGTTTTGGGAATTTATATTATGGCTTCAGTGTTTTAAATCTCTGATATTGTGTTGAGTTGAGGTTTTACACCAGATGCATGAAAAACACCAGAAACATCCACCTATACTTTAAACTTGTTTTTGCATCCCATGAATACTGCGTGAGAGCTCAGTTTGAACTTCTGCTTTGAGGTTCGGATACTCCCACGGTAACACGACTGTTTCATGTTTCTGAAAATTTAATTGCTGCAAGAGTGGAGATTTATGAATAAAAGTAGAGCACCTAATATGTGCTAAAAATTTCATTGCAGCTACTCAAGGCAGACAAGTAGACTGCAGGAACAATTCTGTATATTACAATAACATAACATTAATTACATAAAGGCTAATTGATTGTTATGAAAGTTGAGGGAAAACAGAATTCATTTCTCGAAAACAAAATCTTCATGCAGCAATTTTATGATAAAGTGTGACATAATTGCTGAAAAGTTAAGCTCATTACTGGATTCCTAGAACTGAAAAACCCATCTGGAAGTATTTTGAAATTAACAACAAAACTACACCCCCTCTTTTTACATTCGAATGTAATAGAACACATTTAACCAAACACAGAACTGACAGAGCACTATCTGGTAAGAAAAAAAAGGATGAAAAGTCAACATGAGGCTGTAAGAAAGCCCTTTTCTTAGCCTTCCATCTCACACACTGATTTATTTTGTTTTTCTATCCCTCTGTTTTCCTCCCTTTCCGCTGTGTCCCCTCACAATTATCTCTCCGCACCCTGCGAGGTGATTAATGCGTTTCATTCCGCGTCGCCCCCCCACCCTCCACCAAGCATCGGCAAATAAAACTCAGGGCCGGTGCGCAAATTGTCTCTCCGAAGAGCACTAAAGGGGGAAAAATATGGACGATGGGAAAGACAATCAGACTGGAGAAACTTGGCCTTTGGAAAGGAACACATGTCACTGGGCGAGCAGTGTGGGAGCTTCTCAGAGCAGAACATACTCTCTGGAGAAAGCCCACCTGCTCTAATCTACAGTTATTGCTATTCCTGACGACACTCCAAATTGATTGCATGGAGGGAGGAAAAATGTTAGGACTTGTTCTTTCCATACTTTTTTTTTTTACATCATCCCTGTGTTATGCAAGCCATTTTGCTGAAGACAAGATGGTGTTTATTATTTCATTTTGCTGTCATTGTTTTTCACAGATGCTGAGTGTAAACTGGAGATTTGAGACACGAACGCTTGTGTGAGCCAGGAAGCAAAAATGATAAAAACGATCACGTTTGGTGGCAGATAGCTCTGCAAATGGTGGTGGAAATCCAGCACCAGCAACTTTGCTGGAAACACCTTTTTGTTGCTGACTAAGGGATTTTCCACTTGGTTGGCCATCTCCTCCTTCATGATGCTACAGTCTGGCCTGGGGGCCTCCTGTTGTTTGCCTGTCCTCCTCATCCTCCCTCTTTATGGTGCTGATAAAGGCTTACTGAAAGGAGCTAAAGTAAAATTTGATTTATTACTAGCAAACAGGTCATCTACATTTAGTCATAACCGTTCTGCTGTTGTATTTAAATGGTTCTGTTTAACTGTAGGAATATGCATGTATGATTGCTCAATGTGTATACATCATTTAGCCAGATTTTTGCAGTCTTTTACAGCTGAGGTCTGTGAAAAAATGCACAACATAAACCGCATAATGAAACAAAGAGGAAAGGAATATGCAGTATTGATCATCGCTGCTGGAATTTGCTGCTGCATTATGGGGAATATTGCGTGGTTCCCTGAAAACAACACAACAGCAGAGCTGCCCAACTTTCTCCTGGGAAATAAGAACTCCTTTGTCAAGCAGGCTGCCATTACTGCCAGCATGAGGTGACCCCTTCCAGGACGAAACAAGGCCCACACTGCTGCCTCACCTAAGGGTCACCACGGTAACAACTTCAGGGTTTTGTGGGGATGAAGACTTCATGTTTGTCTTTTCCCCAGACCAGCTGCTGATTTCCTCCAGAGAACTACACCCACCTTGTTCCTGTAATTAGGAAGGAGTTAATATGGACTCCTGAGTGCTAACAAAGCTCAGTTAATAAAAATGATGACTCTTCTTATCCCCCACATGACAACAAAGCTGGTAATAAAGATGGCTGTTTCTAGGGCTGCTGTGTTTACAGCTGCCGTGTTTGTAGCTTTATGCACAATGGCGTCTACAACGCACTGTAGTTATGAGGCATGCTGTTGTTTGAACCTGCTCCTGATTAAAAGTACTCCTCAAGTCCAACAATTGTATCATGTCATAAACCTGTTATAAGCTGTTATAGCTGTAGCAGTGGGAACAGAGATGTGCTCCATATTGTAATGACACAAAATCAAGATTAATCACAGCTTTAATACAGTTGTGCTAGAATTTCTCAGGGAAGAAACTGGTTCCTTACTCATTAATTTCATGCACCCCTTCTCCCCCCCCCCCACACAAGTGTGACATATGGCTTCTCATTATTACATTTTCTATCATATTTGCTTTGCTAGTGCTGAAGTGGTTATGACTTTACATAGACAAGTTTAGTCATTTATATGTTGTACATGTGAACCTTACACAATTATAAAGGGTCAGAGGGAAATGATAATTATTCCACCACATCTGTCGCCTAACAAACATTTCAAATGCAACCAAAATGACTAAGCAAAATAAGAAAATCAAAAAATTAATAATTACAAAATAGTGTCTAGGCTGGTCACATCCAAGTCTGTTAACTGGTCAAACCTGATATGTGGTTAAAGTATTTTAAAATCTATAGATCAATTAGGTGTCACAGCATGTTACATTTATGTGCAAATTTGCATCTACATGCTGCCATGTTCTTAAAGTACAAAACTGTGTAACAAATTAGAAGTTACAGAGAAAATATAAACATACAGCCCAAACTGGAACAATAACAACAAAAAGGAAAATAACAATGAAACAGAAATAGACAAACATAAAACAAATGTTAAAAAAAGCACTCAGACAAAGGACAAAACACAACTTGAATTCATGAAGCTACCAAAAAGAGTGCAATGCAAATTTGGAGATGCGCATTAGCATTGAGCAGAAACAAAGCTTTTATGAAAATACTGCTTTTGATGGAACCTACAAAGCCTGAACTGCAGGAGTCTGCAAGCTGGTTTACAGGACAGGACCCAGTAACCCCTATTAATTGCCAACACTTTTCAAACACTCCCTTTCCTCTGAATAAGGACTTGTTTGTTTTCAGCGGTTCAGAATACAGATGTGCACAGCCAACAGGACTGCACTAAAATCAAATGTGGAAGTGAAAAAAAAATCAATAACGGTTGCTTCAATGAGAGCGCAACAACAGCTGAGTGCTACTCACATTCTGAAAACTACGGCGGGTCTCTATTCTGATTTTACAAAGCATTTAGTTAAACCCATTTTAGTAGTAATTGTGACAATAAATGTACTTTACTCTTTATCCTTTAAGTAAATTATTTCCGCTAGTATGTCAGAAAATGAAGAATATCCATAGTCACGTTAAACTAAACTGGTTTACATTGCAAAATTAATATATGCTTATTCCTACATTATTCAATATGCATTCAACATTTGCACAGCATACAGATTATTGCACCTCACTTCATAAAATATAAAAATAGATACAGTATATTCTACATACTAAGTGATACATAATAAATTTATGTTGACATGTCCTTATACTACGTCCATGGTCTTCAGTGATTTTGTTTTCTGTTTTTTAGCTTGATCGGTTTCTTAATAATGTTCCACACATACGTGACAGTTCTCAGTACACCGGCTGACAAATCTCAGAATCATAATTACACTCCAAACTACACGCTGACTCTTTATCGAAACCTGATAATGGTATGTCACTGTGAAGCATGGGGAAGACCTTCCACTCTTGTCCTGTTTAATTAAACCCAGAGGAAATGTTTATTGATCATACTGCATGTGAGACACGCTCCTCTCAGGCCATCAGCGTCACATGATTAAAATATTCTGCACTGACGGTTCCAGTGCAAATCATGTTTGCCTTTGGTTTTCTTAAGCCATATGAAGTATTGGTTATTTTTAATTTTTAACTCTGAATAGAAAAACAAAACTACACGAATGTTTTTGGATATATTTTCAGCAGCAATCAATTTAAATTATGTATAGGCAGGTTGCAATTAAATACAAAACATTTAGAAAAGTTTACAACTAAAATATATTTCAGTTTAAGAATAACAATACTAAAAGAAAAAAGTCTTGAACTTTAAATACAATGTGATTAAAATGCATGCAGTTCAATAACTTATATTTACAGTATACAGTATGCTAGTCCTTAGAATTAAAATAATCACAAATCATTATTTATTGGTCTTGCAACTGAACCACATAAAAAAATCGAATCTTCCAGTGTCAAAGGGGTGCGTTAGTTACATTCATGCCAATTTATTTAAAATAAAACTCATTAGGAAATAGTTACAAGCAATAACAAAATACTTTCATTTTAAATGAAAGTACAATAAATTAAATAAATGTATTTTTCATTGTATAATATGACCTTTGACAATAGTTTATACACATACTTTTACATGATATTTCAGAGTCTGGTATCAAAAATTTTCTACATTGTAGATCTTGTTACAACACACACATATTGGGCACATTTCAGTTGCAGTGATGTTTGTGTGAGATTTTGATCATATGCGAACTGTACATTAAATGCCTGGACATCAAGGACTAAATATAAACAGAAACTGTTTATAAATTTGGCTGTGGTTAGATGATAGAACCAGGCAATCAAAACTTACTGGTGTGGATTTGAAAAAGGCGTTGTGTGTGAAATTTCGCCATGTGTTCGGGGTAATTAAGAACTTGTTTTTCTCCCAATGGGTTAACTGAAGTTGCTTTTGAGACACCTTGCATATCACAGAAGTTAACTTTAAAAGCCATTATAGTTGGACTAGCAGAAGAAGGAGAAGCAAGGTGGAACATTATCTGACTTGGCTTGTCAGCTTCAGCTTTCGCATGAGAGCCCTGAAGGTCAAAGGTCATATTATACAACATATTTTGGAAACCTAGAGAGGTCTGTGTACATACTGTAAGTGTAACAGCAGAGCATAGCAGAAAACTAAAGACTGTGGATTACTTCCCAATTAGACAGTCTACAGTATGCCGGCTGTAATTTCAATAGCAAAATAGCCAGGCTGTGAAAAAATATATGGTGGGCAAATTCTAAGTAAATGCATCTACATACCAGCAGCAGCTGCAACAACAACTGAAAGCAGCTATATAATAACTGTCAGTACTGAAATTTCAGTGTGACACATAATGATATTTTCCGTGACGCTCTCAAAACCAAAGATTTTACTATACAGTCTTAGCATCGTGTCAGACCTCTGTTATGCAGCACAATGAATACACAGCCACCCTCTTCATTCACTCAGTCGATTAATCAATCAGTTGATCAAACTCTCATACCTTCAATCACTCGTTCAATTATCAGTGACTTAGATCACCTGTCTGTAACCTTCTGTTTGCTGTCTATAAGCATTTAGTGTCCCTCTAACTCATGTTGTGTTTTATCCCACTAGTAGTTTGGCAGTGAGCTCCCTGAGTACAGTGTTCCTCAACTCATGTTCATGGGTGATGCCTGTTCCTTCTTCTACCTGCCTGTATCAAGTTCCCAGTCATATTGTGATTTGTGCCACACACCACGATCAACTGGTGACAAAGTTCTGCGTCTGGGTTTTGATATTGGCTCTGAATTATGACTTAGACTAGTTTAATGAACGAATAAACTGGCACTGTGTTTGAATTCCTGTGGTGGGTTGGCGCCCTGCCCAAGGTGTCTCCTGCCCTGTGCTTCCTGGGATGGGCTCCAGGCTTACTACGACCCTGAATTGGGTAAGGCGGTATAGCGAAAAGATGGATGGATGCGTTTGAATTCTGTGTGCTGCCAGATCATTAACATTGCGGTAAAACAAAGTGCATCGGAGAAATTCATTTTAACTATATTAGACGTGAAAATGGAAATTGGAACAGTTACTTAACACAGCACCGGTTACTAACACTTATGATGTCATGACTGTGACCTAACAGCATTAATGTCCTGTTAAGTGATTCAGCAAGCTGAACAGCGCTGTTAAGCTCTTAAATGGGAGCGTAAAAATCATGTTCCCCAAAGCCACGGTAACAGTGATCTGTGTCCTTTGGTTTGAAAGAAGACACCACAGTCTGCCCCCACCTCCCTGTCCCCCCTCCCTTAGCACTGGTACAGCATAATGTCGGCTGGGGCTGTGAGAAAAAAAAAACTATGAAAGGGGTCAAAGTAATTCTCCCAAACGCTTCTCAATGACTTTGTTAGTTTGAAACAGGAGGCTCAGGAAAGTTGAGATCAAGACAATCGAAGGACTTACTGCTTATAGTCACGTTCCGGAGTTCTCACTTATTGTGCTGGAAAAAAATCTATAACTGTAATTAAGGGAAACACTATAACTTATATTAGTTCTTTGCAGAAAACAAAAGCCAAAAACAAAAAAAATACTATATTAGTTTGTGAATGTGAGAAAGGTGACTTGTGTGACTCTGAGGGCTCTGGCCGAGCGGGGTTCTCCTGTGGACGCAAACTGCCAAGAGCGCCTCTGGACAGGACGACGCTTTGTTTAAACTCTGACTGCACGTGATGTGTGTCGAGAGGCCCGGGGGCCTAACCGGAGGACACCGAGGACGGATTATTGCCAAGTTCCTGTCGATTCAGCCACCACAGGAGTGTTTCCAGCCACTCTGTTTCACCGGCGGACCTTGTCTGCACTCGATGCGTGGCGATGCAGTGCGGTTATCATTATTACCTCCCCCCCCCAGCCTCACCCCCCCAAGCCGTTTGCCACGTCCCCGCAAGAATGTTAAAACCCAATTAAAATGACCATTTCAAACGCTCTTGTGCATTGTTCACATTGATTTAAGGCTGATTCATCGAGCTGCTCATGCAGACGAGCTGATAAGTACGGTCACATGTCACCAAACAGGGCTGAGGAGCCGCTCACATTAGAGATTTGCTTTTAAAATGAGTCAGCGATGACTTGCATACCTATCAGTTTCAATTTAATAAAACTTGTAATTACAGTTATTCTGTTCAGCTTTGGTAGTGTTAATGCACAGAAATAACTGCTTTCTTTCTGTAGAACATTTATACTGTACTGATTCCTTTTTCAGTTGCTTTCATTTGGAAAGGGTCACAGGTAGCTACGGTAATGCAGGATGTAGGACAGGGTGCCAGTTCAACCCAGGACACACACACTCACACACACACACACACACACACACACACACACACACACACACACACACTATGGGCAATTAAAAATTCCCATGCTGCCTAACTTGGTTTTATGGGAAATTAATATAGTATACATTGATACAGAGTAAACCATCATGTGTGCAGGGAGAAGGTGCAAGCACACGCACGCCCGCACGCACACACACACACACACACACACAGCCAAGAGATTTCAAACCGAATCCACAACCTTAAAGTTGTGAAGCAGCCACACAAAAACAACCATGTTGTCCACATCCTTTCTTTTTTTTTTTTTACATTTTTTAATAGAAAATAAAATGTGAATATTACTGGACATTAACCATTAAGATTATACAGGAAGGTTTCTAAAAATTTAGGTGGTTTTTATTAGCTACTGTGTCTGTCACACTGTTAAAAGCACTAAATGTACAATACTGGCTTTCACAAATGCTTTTCCCACAATCTTTCCTTCTTTTATCAGTCGCTGTAAGTGCTTCATAAGCTCTGAGCCAAGCACAAACACCTTCAACATTAAAATTACCCACATCTCTTGTGCAAGGTAAAGACACCCAAAATAAGTGCCACTTAGGAAATCTATACATTAAAATGCATTTCTGTCTTTAAGCTACAAGAACATCTTTCATTCACTTAAAGAACCCTCATCTTCAAGAGCTCATTGGGCAATTTTTGTTACATTTTTACCTAAGATTTTTTTCTTATTATTATTCCGTTTCCTGGAAGTCCTATTCATTTCTGTTTCTTGCGTTCAAGGGAATTTTTTTGTCTTCATTTTCTCTTTAGATGTTTCCGGTCTTTTGAATCCCAGTTGGAAACGTCGTCTGCCAAGCAGTATGTGACCTGCCACATGTAAGGAATATCCTTTAGCATAGAAGAGCTGACTGACAGGCTGAACGAGCTCAAAAGGAAAACGGAATTGTTTTAGGTACATCTATTCAATAGCTGGAAATAAAAGCTGTTAGATGTTACAATGCAGGTGGCAGATCACAGTGTTAATAGTTTGACAGTAGAGAAGTGGGATGTTCTAGAACTGTGTTTCTCTTCTTTTTTTTGGTTTGCCTTAATGTTTTACTGTCGCTTTTTGCTGCCGTCTCTGAATTCTCAGAAACATTTAGTAGCAAGTTGTCATGACATGGGAGTGGATCTTCTCCTTCAACATACATACATGTATATATGTATATAGTGCTAAGCGTCGATGTTATGTATATACAGAACCATTAATGGTAACAGCCTGTTTGCTCGTTGACAATGTTTTTGATGACGGAATTGCTGTCCAGAAGGAACAGCGACACAAGTTAGCATGTTAGCGTGCCCAGGAGGGGCTGTGCAGCCAGTCAACCTTGGCCCCCCAGAGGTTTTTTCTCCACACTGTGGAGTTTTTGGTTTCTCTCCTCTGCTGTTGTCTGGCTTCATTTGTATTTATTCCTACTGCTCATTCTTTAACATCTGCAATTTCTTCTGTAAAGTGCTTTGAGGCACATTGTTGTAAAAGGTGCTAAATAAAAATATGTTGAATTGAATTGAATTGAAAGTAACGAAGTATATAGACACAACAAAGTCTAACTGGTTTTGTGGTTGTTCTTTAATATTAAATGTGACAATAAACTGATAGTCTGAACAATGTAATCCACTCTGAGTTTTTAGGAAATCCACTCTAGAGCGGTAATGGCCCAACTGCTAACTCTTACGTCCACATTACACCTCAATGTTCAGAATAATTTTAATTTAACCACACCCTGTTAAGAGTTATCTCTTAAATCATTTTCTGACATATAATACTGTTTTAAATATGTTATTATTAACAAACAGCAAAACATATCACCAAATCCTTTAATTTCATGGTTTTATAAATGAATAACAACAGCTTTTAAACTATCATCGTTAGCTTGTCACAATCGTCTAGAAGCTGATCGGTTTCTTCACACAAGTGTGAAATCCAATTTGGCAGTTGCTGGAAAGCATAAAACTTCAGCAAACATAGCAGCATCTAACAACTATCATCTACTTCCTGATTTAATGAATGTGTTACAAGTCATATTCCAGAGTGAGTCATTTCTAAAAAAAAAAGTCTGAAATATTACACCCATATTCAGCAGCGCCATCTTTTAAAATATAAATCATTAACTATTTCATTCATTATTGATTAAGATCTGCTCTGGCTTTCCATAAGCATACAGACGGGCGCATTGGTACAGGTAACAGCGGATCAGAAGAACAGATGATGGTGAAATCCCAGTTGAAACTAATTTTCCTAGGCTGTCACAACACAGGGATAATATATTTGTTGAAGGAATTCAGAACAAACATATTTGTTTTAGACGGCTACAGTTTAGCACATCTGATTCTGGTATTCCTCTCTCTCCATCATGAAAAGGGCTGTCATCGACTATGGAAGAAAAATCCAATTAGAATGTCTCTGACACTGTAGGGACTTGAAAGTCTCCATTAGACCCATTAAAAAAGCACTGAGAATTCAGTGTTGAGGAATTAAGGTACTGTAAGCAATGGCTGTTATTGGATACAGCTATGGCTGTTATGGCTGTTATTGGATACTTTAAGGTAACTCAATTACAGTTACCTTAAAGCCTTACCTCAAAGATGTGACCTGGATGCTGTTTTACAATCAGTTTTAAGGAAGAGTGGTGGATGGGGTTAACAGGATGCAAAAGGCCAGATCTTATTGGCCAGTGTTGTAGCATAGCTGATCCTCCATCAGTCAGTTGGGTGGAATGCATTTCAAGATAGCAGCAAAGGTGAATAAATAGAAACCAACCCAGTGTAAAAGGCTTTTAGGGTAGAGGTGGATGGCCAGTCTGAAAATTGCTGCAAAGTTCATATCGCGGTCTTTATTAAGACAAGGAAACCAAGCCTATGAATACTCTGAGGCCATAAATCGTTCAAATTACCTGTCTGTGAGCACTTAAGATTTATCAGCTAAAGAAGAGCAAGTTCACAGAGTCTAAACGATTCCCTCAGTAAACAACATCGCTGCACTGTGGGTGTGGGTGGGGGGTGTATATGCGATCCTCAAATTAACGACTTTCAAATGAGATTTCCCCTCTGAGAGGACCTCATGGTCGTCATTCTGCATTTGTACCAAGAGGAGACTTTAAAGGTACGACAGTGAATACCAGAGCTGGAATGGTTATGAAGATGAATCGGGAGCTGCAGGAGTGGAGCATATGGTGTTCTTGGGTTGTCCGTGTGTCAGGAACAAGCACAAGGAGGCACAAGGCAACCAGACTGGGGCTGATACCTCTTCTCCCACACCTGTGGAAAAGTCACATGACACAGGGGATGGGTTGAAAACTAGAGGTCTCGCTTAACAGGAATAGATGGGAAAATCCTCATTACACTAAAAAGTCAACAATTACATCAAAAATGTGTGCAGATGTGTGGTGACATGAGAAGCAAAAATTAAAAAAAACACACACTTAAATATCATGTTTCTCATGGCAGGCTGCTGAAACAGCACAAAATGGCATACGCACACAGGAAAGGAAGTGAGGGACAGGCTTGACTAATCAGCAAATAAACAGATTAACAAAAGGAGGGACAGGCATGGCTAATCAGCAAATGAACTGGTTAGCAAAGAGCAACCCCTGACTCTTTTTGGCTATGCTGAGATGGCTCACAAACAGATCCTCCCCTTTTTCACAACAAGAACACCAAGCTGTAGACTTCTGATTTTTCAGCACTGGAGATGGTGCATACAGAAGCACAAATGACACATTGGTAAGTACTTATGGACCCATTACATTTTTATGGTGTATAGTCATAAAGCGCATAAAATAAATCTGTAGATGACGAAACATGGGGTATAATCACTGCAGAGAAATAAAACTTTACAGAAAAAGACCATTGTTATGCTAATAAACAGATAAAACACAGTATAATGGACAAAAGCTTTGAAGTGTATTTTAAGTTGTATTTAATTTAAGGAATTCATATCTGGTGTAGGAATGGTTTTATGCAAATTTAAGATTGCAGAATAACAATACAGGGATATTAGTAATTTGTCCTTGTTTAGCAACATTAGTTCCATGATATGAATTAAATTCTTTTATCCATCCATCACCAAACTTCTTCTTTCTGGCAGGGTCGCAGGTAGCCTGGAGCCCATCCAAAACAGCCTAGAGTACAAGGCAGGGGACATTCTGGACAGGGCAGCAACCCATCACAAAGCAGGCAGACAGGCAGGCAGGCAGGCACTCACGCATGCACGCATACAGCAAGGGCAGTTTGGAGTTCTTAATGTATCTAATGAACACGTCCTTGAAGCTGTGGGGGAAACAGGAGTGCCAGTAGGAGACACACCCAAGCACGGGGGTAACATGCAATCTCCACACATACATGTTACACACAGTGTTGAGAGCCAGATTCAAACCCACGACCCTGCAGAAACAGCTCTATGCACTGAGCCATTGTCATGCTCTGCCTGTGGTGCCTGTGATTGTGGCCACACCCCCTCATTACCTGTCTTGTTTCCTTGTTAACCTGTTTATCATTGTCTGAGTATTTGCACCTGGTGGTTGTTTCCTGATTGCTCCACTATTTAGGTTTGGGGCTCTGCTCTGTTTTGTGCTTGATATTGAAGTTTCTGTCTGGTTCTCTCCTGGTGCTTGTCTTACTGATCTCTTTGCTTTTCATGTTATTGCTTTTGCCTCATGTTCACTCTGCTTCTGAACTGTTATTTTGTTTTGGTTTTGGATTCCTAGTGTTATGTATCCGTGTCCATTGACTTCCCCGTTTGATTAATAAAATCTCTGCACCTAGACCTTACTTACCTTGGTCCCAGTCTGCCCCAGTGACAGATGCCGTGCTGCCTTGTAGTTTAAATTCACACCACATTTACCAAACAGAACCTGGCAGCTTGTTCAACCAGTAATGGTAAACATGCTACCTGTAACTACACCTGTACCTGCCCTCGTTGCCCTCGTTTTTATTCAAAGGTTAACCTGAACCATGTGTCCTGTACTGCAGTAGATCACCTGTGTGGGAATAAACATTAATATACAGCTTTACAAAAGTACAGTAAACTGCACTGGGGGAAAGTGTGCAGACGTATCATTTTTAAGTGTACACACATCACACACTTTACAACTATAGTTAAAGAACAGTTAAACCCATAAATGTCAAAACATGGTTATATTAATCATAGAATTCTTTTCCTGACTTAGCTCACAATGTACAGTCCTGTTTTTGGTAAAACCCAAATGTGCTACTTCCCGTCATATGTTATGCACCAAATCTGTGTTCAGCCATTGTGAAAGGTTGGTGAACCTTGAAATTATTTAGGTTTGTGGTTCTTATGTAGCAGTAAGCACAGCGGACAGAGGGATGAAACGACACACACACACACACACACACACACACACACACACACACCCTAAATGCACTGTGGCATTATTTTGCATGGAATAAGAAAAACATCTTCAGAAACAAATGAGCACAATCAAAGATGAGAAGATTTTGTTAGGCAAAAAAAAAAAAAAAAAAACTCATCTAAGCAAGTCTGTGACAAAATGATGCTTTGAGCTTTGAAAAACAAACATTTCAGGAGCCTCATTAAAGACTAATAAAACTGCAATTCATAAATATTTATAAGTATGACGAACAACGCTGTGTGAAGGTAAGCAAGCCTATTTGAAATAAATGATACTTTAAATTTCATTATATTTTACTTTTGGCAAGACATAAATAATTGAGCACATACAGTAAATTTACACAGAGGTACCTACAGCACAACTTAACTTTTCATCTTACATCACTGCTGGACTAATGAAAAAGCTATGGAATTTCACAACAATAAATATTGCTGTAGACGTGTGCAAAACATCATGCATTCTACCATTTCACACACAAAGTATTTTATACGTTTAATCCCAAATTGTCTGTTCTCAGACTACATTGTTGACATATACAGCAAATAAATATGATAAATGTCATCAAGCTCACCTTAAAAGAGAAAACTAGAAAACTCACTTTTAACTCTTTCCTGAACCTCTCTCCAAATCTGTTATTAGAGCAACGAGCAGCACAAAAAAATGGTTTTACAAAAAGATTTATAAAATGAGTTATCAATAAATCATAGGAAAAATCATTTTTCATTTTAACTTTAGACTGAGATATATGATCGGTGGATGTCAAGAGAGGAACAGTTGATATCTTCTATCTCATTTCGGGATTCTCAGAGATAAATGACCTCTTCAAATTCCTACAGAGATCAATTTTTAAAAAGATATACTGTATATTAAAACATTTTCCATGATAATTTATCATGAAAACAATCTTTGAAATATGAATAAAGCAATAGGTTCTGTGTGTGTTGCAGTGATGTTAATTTTATGTATTAGAAATTGATGGGAAAACTATAGAATTTAGAACAATTCTCAATTTCTATATGTGTAGTTTTAGTGTTTAATTTTTGCTGACTTATGTCCCAGAAACTTTAAGGAGTTCTGCATACTCCTGTATATTATTTCGTTCTTGGTAGAGCCTCTCTGTATTTTATGTCCAACAATCTGAGTGATGAGATCAGCCCTTTCTTTAACTTGGATTAAAAAAGCTGCAGAGCCACGCTTCATTAAAAGACCCATAATCCTCGTGCTGTTTCTATTACAAGTGTACCATTTTTATCTGCTTGCATACCTAAATATTTCACAGGGGCATGTAACAATCAAAATGTTGCTGAAAAAAAAGGTCACTGCGACTTAGATCAGTAATGTTCAGGATACAAGTTAGTGTTCAGGGTATAAGTCAATGTCTTTATCCTTCAACTTTATAGCTTTAAAGGCAGTGTATACCTGAAATACTCTTATTCAGTAAATACCACATTGCCTTGCACCTTGGACTGCTGTAATTAAAGTAATTTTAGCCATGAAAAAAATGTATATATATATAAAACACCATTGAACAGTTGAATCTGTGGTCCAGATGTTACCAAGCTGTCATCATAATATGACAAATAGGTTGAAGCTATGTTCTATTTTTATCAGTCTATCTTTAGTCCATTGCTGGTGTGTTATAAAGACTTAAATGTGTAGCCTCCTTCAGCATTATCTCCTGGACTGAAATAGAAAACAAAAGTAGGTTGGTAAGAACAAATCCTTCTTTGCATTGTATTCATACAACTATATTTGTGTGTATGTGTACACGCACACACACACACACACACACACACACACACACACACACACACACGCATGCACGCATGTAAAAACAATATATATAGTACTGCAAATATATATATATATATCGTCTGAATAGGTAACACTTAATAGTTAATATTAAATTCAACATGGAAAAAAAAACCTTTACAACTTTGCTATAAAAATTCTGGTGTAAAAAGTGCGAACAGTTAAATTTAACCCCCACTAATGTTACTGTTACATATATGAGGCATGATGGTTTTAACTCAACAATAAGACCTCTAATACAGTCTTTAAGTTCCGAAAAACAAACACAGCAAATAAAACGATACGATTATTTACATCTTTACATTTTAATGGATACAGGACAAGTAATTAAATGCTTTTACCATGTAATTAGTCAGCTGGCTATCAACTCCTTCTGTGGGCTTCCACAAAATGTTACATTTTCATATTGTTGCTATCAAATAATAACCTTTCACAAATGATTACATTTAAAATGCTAACAAGTGCACAGAAAAGATTACGGTATTTTAGGATTTTGAAATAAATAAATTAAATTGTGATAATGAGCCTGATGGAAGTGCACAGGGGTGTACATTCCCTGGGGCTGTTCATTATTTTTATGTCTATGAGCTAATGAAATGGGACATTTTGGAACAGATGATATTGGGAATCCCAGCTGAAAAGCGTGCGTTTTGTTATCGCCCTTTCTGTTATGGTATAATCATAATCAAGATGACAAAGCTAAAGATGCTTCCTGTTCAGATCTATTTTCTTAGCTAATCAGCTCCCAAAGGTTTACCTTTGTCACCACTCCACTAGTCAGATGGGACAGATGCTAGGTCCTAGTCGCCATGCCGACGATCCAGAGTTCCCGATTTCCACAGCCTGACACGGATAATGACGTGTGCTTACCGGCCTGCCGTTTTCGACTATCTGAGGGATTAATAGGCCTTTCACGTCGCCCGGGTAATTACACTGCGTGCCGACGCTCATGCTGTTCTCCCATGTCTCTCTGTCTTGAGGAGCCAGCATGCATCACCTGTGATAATGCAGCCATTAGTGCATTACAGAGATGAATCCTCTGGCTCAGCACGGCACGAGAAACGCCACAGATAATAGACATGACACATGCTGTCGCCGTGACGAATAAATAAAAAAATTATAAATAAAATAGAATGTATTGAAACAGTCCACTCAGCAGGAATCCAATGTGAAGATTAGAAGTAAAAGCTCTCTAAAAATCTATTAGAACTGGAATTGATCCATCTGCTCTGTGTAATGTTTTCTGTTCAAAGCCGTTCTAACTAAACCTTCACCAAACTTTTTAAAGCTGTCTTTTCCCTTAGCTAAACACTTCAAAAGTCTTAAGGGGCAAGGATCTTTGGCTAAAAGGTTCTCACTTTTGAATCCAAGGACAGACTGTGCTGCCTAGTAGTCTGTTTCACTAATGTGGGCATTTTAGCGAGTTAATCAGTAAATACAGTGTAAAGCCAAGGGAGTTTCCTTTAGGTAATGTAAAGTAATCTAATGTAAATACATCACGTCATTCATTCATTTTCCAAACCTTGCTTATGCTTATCCTGCATAGGATCATGGGGAAACTGGAGCCTACACCAGTAGGGTTATGGTGCAAAGTGGGGACACTATGAATGGGCTGAGAACCCATTGCAGGGCACAAGCACACACACACACACACATGCACACGCACACAAGCGAGTGTGCGTGCATCGAGTTGGGTTGAATAGAAGAAGGGGACAGCCATGGAGAAGGTTTATGGATGTGGCGATGAAGTACCTGCGGATGGCTGGTGTGACAAACAGGGCTATCAAAACCTTTGATTCCAATTCCTCAATTTATGGTACCACCGACTCTGACTCCACTGCACTGGTTTAAACTCCGACCATCTTATTAATTGCATAATAAAATAATGAAATAACCTATCATATAACAAGATACAGTAAGTAAAACATTTGTAATTTTTTTTATAAAGTTTTTGACTTCTGCTGCCTAGCCTAGGTCCAAATAGTAAATGTATGAGTCCACAGGCCTAGCCCAGGCCCAAAAGCTCAGCATTATTTTGGGAGCCCATTTATTCAGGGAATATAGGCCTAAACCTATATTCCACTTTGAATTTTTTGGGGTTGACTTACACACTGTGTTGATTTATATGCCAACATATGGTCACTTAGTCAGATTTGGAGTCTACTTTGGCATCCCACAGTGGCAGCAGCCGAAAGGAGAAAAAGATTTGAAAAGGTTTTAATTTGACCTCTGTGTCTTCTACTTGTCTGGTTTAGCACAATAAAGTAACACTTTAATCCAGTGAAATAACAGAATAATCATATAGCAAAGACATGTTGGTGTTTCTTCCTTATAAACAAAGGCCAGTGTATAGTGGCTCATGAAGTGACTTTGGACTTGTGTTAAGCAGAACGTCCTTGTATTTACATGATCATGGACACCACACCCTGTTGGCAGAGATGTGAAAGGCTTCCAGGACCTATCTGGCTTTCATCTCTGCATGAAAATTGCAGCTTCATGTCATCTTCACACTTTCAGATCCAGTCTCCATTTTGCCAGTTTTTTTTTTTAGATCTTATTGATTTGATCTTAACATTTTGTAGAACACAGGGAGTTAAACCAACATCTTGTTCCTTATGTGCTAAAGAAGAGCATGCACAAGTCCAGACATAATCTGACCCATGCACAAAGACTGGAGACATTTTCTTAATGAAACATGACTCTCATTTAGCTGAAGACCGTGTTGGTGACCTTGATCTTACATTACATCAATTTGTGCAGCATCCTCACTAAACTGGAATCCTTTAAATGTTGGCCCTGTAATGGTGTATGTATGTATCCCAGCAGGTGAAATAATATCTCTTTCTCTTGCTATCTTGCTATTGCCCACTTGGGAGGGATTTAACCTGAATTGTTTCAGTAAAACATGTACCTTTGTAAATGTATAAAATAATAATGGGCAGAGGTGTTGGTTCTGCAGTGAATTAATAATTATACTGCACTTCTATATGATAGTATTTGTAGATCATTAATTCTTTTTTTTACTCTGAGCAGTCAAAACTATTCTTATATTCAATGGTGACACCACTTTTTTTTCGGTTGCCACAAGCTGCCTTAAACGTCTTGTGAGTTTCATTCAGCACCACTATTTGTATTGTATAATGAGGCTATACAGCAAGTCATGTGCACAAGATTATGGAATCCAATTGGTGTCACAGTGAGTCCTGTTCTGTAGAACATGCTACATTTTCTTAGCAGATCATTTATATGTCAATGACATTGTTCAAGAACCTGCGAGACTTTTAAAAATGTAATCAGTTTCATCTGCAAGTATTTCAGCACTTAACTACGCTCGGAAGTCTAAACACTTAACTATTTAAGCACTGGATTGAATGTTAGTGTAGATGTTGGAAACCCAAATTAGGACCCTTCCCCTTGACCCCCCCCCCCCAAAACAGCATAAAGGAACAGTGTGCAGACTTTTATTTTGACAAAGGCGTATGACACAAGCTGGCGATGATCTTGCCGAGCTTCATCTTGCTCTCCACTGAGCACTTTGAGGGAAGACCAGCGGCTGGCCTGGGGTGTCCCACCGGCTGGGTTTGTCACAAAATCTGAATTAGTGGGAATTTATGACATTATCTCGGATAGGTTCTGCCATGGGGGCTGCTTAAATCATTCTGGCGTGTGGCAATAAAAAATGTCAACTGGCAGATTTAAATGCTGTCTCTATGAACTTTTCTTTTTTTCCTCTCAAGCTAGAAGGTTGACATTTAGGAAGAATGAGAGCCCTCCAAGAAATCGTCTTTGCTTGTATCTTTAGTGATATCACATGTTTGTCTATTGAACTCATCTTGGAGAGCATGTCATTTAGCTGATGTTAAAGGAAAGTTTATGCAGTTTTATGTTAAATTTAAAAACATGTTAACAACGCCTTATCTGGTAATATAGAATCGAAGTCTGAATTCTTAAGTGATGCAGACATTGTCGTCTTCTGCTCTTTTATGCCTTTTATCTCCCAGTGTCACAAGGGTCATATGATGAAAGTCAAGAACTTGGAAAATACAGTGTTTTTATGTGCATGACATTCTTTAGAACTACTTTTTTGTGGCAGTGTTATTGAGTTAGGTATGTCCATATAGCACTACAAAAGACAAGGTTACCAAGCCTAAACTTTTCGCATTATGAAATTTTGATTTATGCTTTTAGCTTTGTCCAATCATATATTTTTTACCTCATTGGGACAAACAGCATAGACGTGTGGTTGTTTTCCTCAGATGATAGAGAAATAGGTTATTGGTTTACATTTCAGCAGACGCTATCTGAATTACTACAAACTTTACATTATGTTTAACTACTTGAGAGGAAATGGGAGGAGTTACGTACTTCCAATTTGATTCAACTGCTGACAATAAGATATTTTATTATGTATGTATTATTAACCTAATACATTATAATTATTGACATTATATTGCACAAATAGAAAAATTATCATAATTGTAAATTGACCTATACAGGTCACCGTGTGCAAAAATAATGAATTATAAAAAAATTATGAAAAATAATCCTTAATAATAATGAATTTACATATCTGATGATCAGTGAAAGACTGGCATAGGACAAAAGCAGAGACATGGACCACGGATACATAAAAAACTTTAAACTGAGTGTCTTTTATATTAAACACAAAAAAGCCTCAAAATCAACTGCAGCAGGAGCCATTTTATCAATCTATCAAGGGGGGGGGGGTGTAACACCTAGGTATACTTGTTTTGCACTCTCAGTAACCAATATCTTCAGCTGCCTGAGCCCTCACCTTCAGAATTCAACCCAGCTGGCCCTGTTTATCCCCAGCAGTGCCATTAGGCTAGCTGGGGACAGCTGGGTTTTATTAACTCATGCGTTGGTGTGGGGTTTCTGATTAATCGTCATGGCAACACTAAGTCGCCAGTCACCCAGGGCCTTGCGGTTGCTTTGCCTCCCACAGTCTGTAGATATGTAAAGATTTTGTGCTTGATTTATCAAAGGAACACACTCTTCTGAAAACTGCTCCCTCACTGCCCATCCTTGTGTGTTCCTACACGCTTTTGCTTTTATTTTATTCCCCGGTCAAATTAAATTAAAAGTAAAGCACTTAGCATCTGATCTTTTTTTTGCACAGGAGATTTGATGATAATTGTTTTTAAAAGGATCTTTTGTGAAATTTAAGGTTATTTGTCTGATGGTTTACTTTGAGTAAAATAAGGGTTGCTTTTAGGAATATAAGATACATTCTGAACCTGATACAAACCAATTCCCAAGAAAATCAAATTCTTTGTTGCTCATGTCCCAGACATAAAAATTATAGCGTAAATAACTGAGTGCTTCTCTCTGCAGACCATGCCAAAAGATTGAAAAAACACTGCATGTGTTATAATTTTCTGCGAGGGAACAATCCTGTTAAAAATGAGATTTAGAACTATTCCTCTAGATAAAAATGCATTTTGTTTACAACAGAATAGCATCTTCATTTCTACACAACTGACACTTCTGGTTTAGTTTGCAACAAGTAAATGACAATAACACACCGAACACAGCTACAGGAAAGATACATCACACACAATGTTAAATGAGAATAGAGACAAGAAAATGCTATATATAATGTGTATGACTAATACCAGTCAAGTGACTAGATACAAATTAGATGTTGAATAGGTTCTCGGTTACAGACATACTCAGCAAGCTGTGAAATACAAAGGGTCTTGGGTGGTCTGGCCTCATGTTAACTCTGTGCACACAAATTACTGTGCATTTCATGTTATCATAGTAAGACTTCAGTGTTCGACCAAGACAGAAGTTCTTCAGGCACTTTGCCCTATAATCATCTCTGGAGTATCAATAAAATACAGGACATTCTGTACCTCACATTACCATCATGAGATGACCGGTGGCATATTATTTATTGAAGATCTTACAGAAATGATTAAGAACTTTTGACTTGTACTGAAATGTGAAGTTTTGGAGAGATGATCTGATTTGATTCCAAGAGATCATCTGAAACTGAGGTTTACAGCAATACTACTGACAAGTTTTGTTGTATGTTTTATGATGTCTCTGCAATAATACAGTGATAACTCAATATAATGCTGTCCTTGGGGTGCAAAACATATGACTTCTTTGAACATGAGGCCATATTGTAAGGAGGAATCCTTTCTGATGTCTTTGTCAATAGTCTGTGTCATGAGGCAGGCATTGTTTCTCTACTTAGCATTCAATAAAGTGTTGACACTAAATGCAGATCTGCATTCTTTCAAAGTGTGTTGTATGAAGTCGCCATTGCACCCTTGAAAAATTTGGCGGTATATTGGTGTACAGGGATTAAACTAAATTTAAAATGTAACCAGTTATATTTGAGGAATTTTGATATTTCAAAAATGAGCTCAGTGATTGCAGTGTCATCTGCATATTTGACAAAGCTGTGTAGTGATGTGAAGAAGAGGTCACAGATTGGCAGGACACCTGTACCGATGTTCACTTCGACTGACTGATATAACAAGAAATCCAGCTATCAGTGTCACAGCATGCCCAAGTTTGCTAATTAATTGACCTGTGTGAAGTCTGCTGATGTGTATTAATTGGATACATAAGTGTTTTGTGTCTCCAAGTGGAACACTATCTAGAGAAGGGCTAGATTCATTGTCTCTCACATAGATCGCTTAATATGGCAAGGAAATAAAAGTGGCTCTACCAATGCAGAATTGAAAAACTTCACGTGGGCAAAGAATATATTCAAATGTTTTCATATCCAGTGATATTAGTATAATAGGTCTGTAGTTATTGAAGTAGCTTGGATTGGTGCACTGGAGAATCAGCAATACAATGTTAAAGTGTTGTGATGCTTCACATGGACCATAAGAGTTGTTGAACATATCCATTTACACAGGAGCCAGTTGGGAGGTGCAGTGACATTAACTTCTCAGAAGAGCATTCACTTCTCCTTTCTTAAGTAAAGGGGGTAGAGGGCTGTCCACAACCAAAAGGGGTCAACATGTATTTACGTTATTAAAACCTACATAAAACTCATTAAAGCTCTGAGTCATTTTGGGGTGGGGATACTGTGTTTTTAATTTACCATTTTATGCACATTCTTCTATACCAGACAGGAATAATAGGGGAGATAAATGTGTCTGCCATGCAAGTGTTATAGCATTTGAAGTTAATACATCTACTAGAATTATTTGTTATCAGCTGTGTTTTTTGTGCGTCAAATTTTATTGGTAAAATAAGTATTACCTGAACTGTTTAGAAACGACCACATTTGGAGAAGGTAGGTCCTGTTATTATTAAGTACAGTGAGACATTTTTCACTGTAGAGCCTCCTTTAATTGCGGATGACACCAAATAAAGGCGTGCAGTGACCGCTCATGTCGCAAGGTGTTTTCCCAATACAGTAGTAATAAGCAAAAGCTGACCACAGCCCTGATGATGACTGGTCAGAAGGCAGCCAATGCCCCTTCTGGCTCACCTCAGAGACACCCATCTAGACTGTGCCTGTTTGAAACCAGTTGGGCTTAACTGATCCACTCTTCTTCATGACACCTTAGACAGAGAGTGTCTTGTCTTGCTAGCACTTTCCATATAAATAAATAAATAAAACTTTTTTAAGTAGCACTTCATTAATCCCAGAGGGAAATTACTTCTCTGCATTTAACCCACTCCTTGAGAGGAGCAGTAAGTAGCCAGGCGCATGCAGTACCCATGGAGCTAGCATTGTACTGTTTTGCTCAAGAACACACCTAGCTGGGCTGGGATTCAAACCCACACACTTTCATGTCCTAGCCTAGTGCTACCGATTGAGCCATCAAACTAACCATGTGAACACAGTACGTGAAATAATCTTTGCACTCTTAGTGCCAGTTATGGAAGAAATGCTTTATACATTTATATGCATTCTTTGAGTGCGATCCAAAGTGTTGAGCTGATACCATTGTCACACCAACATTGGTTCATGGAGGGCTAAACAATTTGCATTCTTAATTTCGCTCCTTGAAAAAGACAATGAGCTCTAGCTAAAGTTCATCTTCTCAAAACACTTTAATTTCTGTATGTGTGTAACAAATTGGTGATCATCATCCTTTGTTGTCTGTATTATTATTTGTTTAATCTAAGTACAGCACTTAACCCCTGTAATAACTCCTTAATAAACTTGACAGACATTAGGATCTCATCCATGCTAATAACTCTAATTGGAGTGTTATGGATGTTGTAATATATCTGCCACTTGTATTCTAATATGTAGTTTATGTTGTCCACTCTCTTTTAAGACCATTTAAATAATGCACTTAAATTTTTATAGTCTGAAAGTCACTCTGACAACTGAGCAGAACATTAGCAGATCTTCCTGATCTCAAGAGTCCTGACTGGTGAAAACAAACATATACTTCAGAAAAGTAAAAAAAAAATAAAAAAATAAGGGCAGTAGTCAAGCTAATTATTAAGGGTTAATCATGATGAACACTGACTATCTATTCAGGTCGGCAGGGTTAGAGGTTCTGAAAAAGTCAGCCAACTTTATGAGTGATATACTCGTGGTGCATAAAATGTATTATTTTAGCCACTTCATTCCATTCCATTATCATGTTTATGAGATCCTGCTGCTCCTCCGACCTCCCACCTCCCCCCACCAGGTGATGTACACAGCTGTTTTATCACCTCCTCCTGACACACTGTGACGCTGACCTCTTCAGTTTATTCATTGTAGGTTTTGTGTGTGTGTGTGTGTGTGTGTGAACACAATGGGCAGGGTGGCCTTGATTAATGCCCCTCAAAACATAAGGGTGAATGAATAAACCATACAGCTTTCATTCTGTTAATGCAACGCAGTGGAAGTGTGTGACGTGATGTGACTACAAAAAGAATTAATGTCACTGTATGTGTTTTTCAGATGTATGCACCATACAGTGTATATAATAAATGCAAGAGCTCATGTTACTATATTGAATGTAAGAAGTTATATGCAGAACATAAATTAGAAGTCAAAAGTGTTTGTGTACATCATGTTATACTATGTGCACGGTGTACAGACATAGCAGACAAACTTAAGAAAATGAAAGACTATGAATGAAAGAGTTTATGAAGATTGAAGTGTCATCCTTTTCCCCCCACTGACTTTAATCAGGGCATAGGATCACATATATGCATGAAATTAACCTCACTGTTTGACCTTCCTTCCCTTGATATGGCACCAAAAAAGAAAACATGTGCTCAAGGATATTTAAAATAATTGCCTACAAAGAAATAATTGGAAACAGAGGCCTTGTTCAATGACGTATAAGAGGATGTGGGTGAAAGTCGACCTTTCATTCTTTTGAGCATTGCTTCTCTCGCCTCCTATCTTGCACCTTCGGGAGGTCGCGTACCGGGAGAGCCCACCTCTGGTGTTTGGAGGCCGAACTAGCACAGTTGTCAGGGAGAGCAGTTCTGTTAGGCCCTGATCACTTTTCAGCTGGATTTGAATTTAGACAATCCATTTCAATTAGCCATTTTAGATTGGGTGTCACCTCCAAAGGGACACAGGAGCTTTAGTGGGTGTGACCAACGTCGTGATGTGAATGAACCATGACACCTTTAGCACTGTTGACTATAAGTCTGCTTATACAGAAGCCTTGGGCTGAAGTAACAATACAGAAATAGCAAAGGCAAAGCTACCATTGCTTACATAACTAACAGTATGGTGTATGCAGCTATAAAAAAGTGGCAATCAGTCTGGTATATTCAGTTAGCTCCCATCAATACAGTTCTATCATCACCCAGCAAAACCTGAGCAGGTAAATCAGCATTGTGTAAGCCTTTTTGGGACTGGGGCACCAGAGAACCCTGTTTGAGTGTGAGTCCTCATTATGCATGTCTTCTGCGCCTGAGGTGTTCATTGTACTGTACCCAACACATAAAATTTAGCTCCTGGCTATTTAATTTGGCAAGATATAAAAACAGTGGTTAACAAAAATATCGATTTAACCATTTAGGAATTACAGCCATTTTTATACATAATTCCCCCTATTTTCAGAGGCTCAAAAGTAACTGGACAAACTAACATAAGAATATATTTATAATTATTATTTTTAATACATGGATGCAAATCCTTTGTAGCTAATGACTGGCTAAAGTGTTGAACCCCTGGACATCAGATGCTGAGTTTCCTCCCTCAAGATGCTTTGTTTGGTTGTTACTGCAGCCGCCTTCAGTTGCTGTTTGTTTTTGGGTCTTTCTGCCTTCGGTTTTGTCTTCAGTAAGCAAAAAGCATGCTCATTTGGGTTGAGGTTAGATGGCTAATTAGGCCATTGAAGATTATTCCATCTCTTTGCCTTGAGAAGCTCTTGGTTTGCTTCAGAATTCATCCTGGTACTTCTTTCAGTATTCAGATGGTCAGTAAACACCAGTGGTCCAGTTCCACTGGGAGCCACACATGCCCAACACATAACACTCTCTCCACCATGTTTGACAGATGATGTGGTATGCTTTGGATCATGAGCCCTTCCTTTCCTTCTCCACGTGTTTCTATTCCCACCATTCTGCTACCAGTTAATCTTGGTTTCATCTGTTTAAAGAACTTTGTTCCAGAATTGAGCAGGGTTTTTTAGATGTTTTCTGGTAAATTCTCATCTGGTCTTTCTGTTCTTGACGGCTAGCAGTGGTGTGCACCTTGAAGTAAACCTTCTGTATTTATATTCATGAAGGTGTCTCTTGATTGTAGACCTTGTCAGTAATGCTCCTACTGCCTTGAATGTGCTCTTGACTTGGATAGATGTTGACAAAGGGTTTTTCTTCATCAAGGAGAAAATTCTATGATTATCCGCTTTAGTTGTCCTCTGTGGTCTTCCGGTCGTTTTGCTGTTGATTTGGCCACTCCTTAAGTTTCTGCTATCTCTCTGACAGGTTTGTTTGTTTGCCTCCTTCATTTGCATCAACACCTCTTTGGACCAGATTTCGAGAGTTTCCATGAACAGCTGCCAAATGCAAATTCGACACTTGGAATCAACTCCAGACCTTTTATCTGCTTTATTTTTCATGAAACAATGAGGGAACATGTCTCACCTACGCATAAAACTGCCTGTCTATTGCCCAGTTACTTTTGAGCCTCTGAATGTGGGGGAACTATGCATAAAAATTGCTGTAATTTAAACCCCTGCACATCAATCACAACTTGACTGTTTCATTTAAAATCAGTTGTGGTGTCATACAGAAGCAAAATTACAAAAACCGTGTCATTGTCCAAATACTTATGGATCCAACTCTCTCACATAGGAAAAAAAAAACAAGCTCCTTACTAACGTCCAAAATCGCAAACAATCCCGAATTGTGATTCTACCTATCACCAAGGTCACAAGAATATAACCGCCAATTAAAAGAAGACTGCTGCACACAGTATAAAAGAATACAGCATTTTTCTTAGAGTTCTGTTCCAAAACATTTGTTTGAAAAATATATATAATTAATACAATAAAAAAAAAACCTATAAAAATATTTTATTTGCTATAGTCACTCACTCACTCACTCACTCACTCACTGACTTGCTACACTACCTTATCCAATTCAGTCAGTCAGTCAGTCATCTTCCATACTGCTGTATCCAGTTAAGGGTCACGGGGAAGTCTGGAGTCCATCCCAGCAAAGGGTGCAGGGCAGGGGACACCCAGGGCGGGGTGCCAACCCACCAAAGGGCTATTTGATATAGTATAGCATAGAATTAATATTTATGCTAATATTATACCATAATATTTATAATATTAATATATTTATGGTTTATATTAATTTTTTAATTAATTGAAATGTACTAACAAATAATGTATAGTAAAAGTTATTAGGTTAATTGTAATGTGACATACATATATATGAGATGTGTTTTTTTGACATTTGTGTCCCTATATTGTAATAACATCTTTCCTAATTTATTTTGCAAATGCATTCCCTCCAACTGTAATTTGCCATCACACGCACAAAGGAATCTTTCATATCAAACCAGTTAATTGCTCATACGCTAAAGGGTTTTCCAGCATTGTCATATGGAGTACACTCAAAGCGTGCAGATGAACTCTAAAATATACTGGCAGAACTGAGCCCTGTAATGGTGCTCTGTGTCCAGACAGCTCACGCTGCACCCTGTCTGGCTTCTACTCTGCTGATGGGAGCATGCTAGGCTGATGTGATGAGGACTATGGCCTCCTGTTAACATGTCGTAATCTGGGAGAGGAGACACATATGGGAATCAGATGGCATGCTGTTATCCACTCATAAAAGCCCAAAAAGGTCTGTGGGGGAATTTATGTACTCTGATGAGCTGTGTAAAGGCAAAAACATCCATGCAAATTTTTATCCTGCGATTAATTTATCACAATGTTAAGTCAGAAGGCCTCTTACACTGTGCAATAATAGCTGATCACATGACTTTGTAATAAACACAATGTATTTTGGAAGGACTCATTCAGCTTGGAAACTATACGTATTAAAAGAGTAAGGTGTATCAATGTGAAACAGACGCTTGATCGTGGAGCTCTAGAAAATGACCGGGTAAATGAAATGCAAAGTGGATGCAGGTGTTGTTATGAAACTATCAGTGAATGTGGAACAGTTTTATAGGTCAAAAGGTGAGGAAATTAGAGTTCTTGTGACGATACCTTGCTCAGTGCAAACATGCTGGTTTACATGATGGAGCTGAAGGAAGGAAGCCATTTACTAGAAAAGTGTATCTCTGGATAGTGATATAACAAAGCATTTAGTTCAAAGACAAATACTTATAAGGACAATGAGACTTGTGTAAATTTAGAGATGGTTGTGGCACAAACCAAACAGTCTGCTCACTGGGAGAGCTGTATTTCTTCTGTCCTCCCTGTTGATGTTGTCAGGACAACATCAGGATGAATCTGTTAAACACCTAAAATTAGGGTTAAAATGTACCAAAATATTATCACTTCCAAGCTTCTCTGAATGTTTATATTTCTTTGCTTACGTAGCTTTGGTTTTCTTCATATTGATAGTGTTTGATTATCTACAGCACAGATGTCAGCCAGCAAAGACTCAATAGTTTATTCCACAGCTATAAGGGCTTTCATACCACCTGAGTTACGCATCCATACGGAATTCAGGGATTTGTTGGTAAAAGCGGGAAGGTGAAAAGAAGACTTTGTATGATAATTGTCACTTCATTGTCACCAGTGGTAAAATAAAATATCAATGCTAAGCCACACTATGCCAGTTACTGGATTTTCAGATATGCACTCTACATAACCTCAACCATTACTTAAAACTGCTTAACACACGTGTCCAGTGCTCCTTAATGCAGACCCCTCTTTCATTTCAGTTGCCATACCATGCTTCAAGAAGCTATCTGTGAACATCTTGTTAACTTTGGAAATGTAGCTGGTAGGACTGCGAGCAAGCCATTTTGACTAAATCGTTAGCAAAGTTGAACAACCCTATTTGCTACATAGGTCACGAAGGCAAGCAGTATAGCTGATTAAATTTCTAATTAATTTTATATAACTGCATTCATTTTTTCCATTGTTTTCTATTTTCCTCAAGTGGAAATTTTGTCTGGAGAACTCTATTAAGATATGTAGAGGATTAAAATTATTTTGTTTTTTCGAAACTGGAGATTTTGGCTTTTGAGATCTTCAAATTTACTGATCACCTATTAATAACACGACAGTTACCATATATATTTATAGGTTTCATAATGCTGAAGTATTTTCTTAAATATAATTTAAGGCAAATGCCTAGTTACGTGTTGCAAGGCCCATCCTGGGTTGAGAACTAACATATTTTTGGTCTTGCTTGATTGTTAAGCAGCTGACCATATTTGATTTTCACAATGGTGCTTGTCAGCTTGAGGGCATGTGGGTGTCAGTCGTACAACATGTACACTGAACAGGGATGTGTTGAGTTTTGCAGTGGGCAACATAACGATTCTGTCGAATGTTAATCATCTCTGCAGTGCCATCGCAAAATCGCAGAGGAAGCTGTCTATGGCCGTGCAATTTTCTGCGGAAGTACGGTCCACATTTGTGCAGAGAAGCAAGCAGAGCTTGAAATTGAGGATTAAGCAGTCTTGTCTGCTCCTCTGACCGTTGCAACAGCTGTGGTTAATTCCTTGCCAGCTCTGTGGTGTTTGTATGATATCCAGAAAAGAAACTGCAGCCAATATCTTACCTTGGCTTTAGGAAACAGTGTATGACTTTTAAAGATTTTGTTCTGGCAAACCTAGACAAATATTAGTTCAGCCAGTACATTTTGTTTTAGGATAAACACTGCTGGCATGGGGTTAGCTCAGGTGAAGCTGGATCAGGGCTACAGGTGCAGGGTCAACCCAGGTAAGGGTGCACATTTACTCCTAACGGGAACAATGCCTACTGGAGTGTTTAATTAGGAAAATAATTGTACAATTGAAGTGATTCATTTATTTGTTAACTAATGAATCTGAGATGTTGTGTCACACAGACACCAACTTTTAGGGCATCTTGATATCACATAGCACATAACCAGATCAATGGGGGAACAACTAAAAAACATTTCAGAAGGTAACTCTTTGTCTGGTGGGGATTGCTTCTGCACGCTGTGCTCTACTTTTTCGAATTTAAAGCAGTGTAGCCACCTGGAAACGTACCTATCATTAAACAGAAAGTGCAGCAGAGATTTACATCACAGGTCTTCATCCTGTTTTACAGATATGTAAAAGTGTAGCTATAGGCTGTGATAAGAGAACTGATGTTTATGTGGTGGATGCTGCAATTTAACACATGCAGTATAGCTTTGATTACAATGGACAATAGATAGTCAGTGGCAGCTTAGGTTTCCAGAAAAACAGAAAGAAAAGGTTTAAAAGGAACACCCTATAAAAATTATGAAGTCATGAGCTTTCTATGATATGGAAAATTAGCTTTCATTAACTGCAGATTAAAAAATGCAGCTGATAATAAAACCTATGTAAACAAACATTAGGATGCTGTACATGTCGGAATTAATCTGTAAGAACATAACAGACATTTGACTGAAGGCTTGATATAAATTCATTTTGAAGTATTAAATATATATATTATCTTGTACAAGTACATGGGTCTCAAAGGGAGCATACCTCCAGGACAAAGAATTTTGGGTAAATTATTCATGTACAATTATATTTCAGAGCACTTGTCAAGCCTATATATAGTGTGTCTATTATGAGTTTATATAGGAAATGCATGAGTGATTCTTTTTCATAACTTGCTGACTAAGCGTTTCATTGGTTTTGTAAAAGATAAAATAAAGGTCTGGTCTTCATTTGTCAGTACATTTTTGTTATATGGTCACTTTACAAGTGTATGATTTTGCTTTTTCATTTTTATGACAGCAATTGAGGATGACCTTAGCTGACTCAAACCCAAGAAAGGGTTTGAGTCGGGGGAGGGGCATTCCTTTACACCATGCCCTCTTTACTCAAGGATATTGGGTCATAGATGCACAGTGAGCTATGTTACAGCATTTTACATTCATTCAGACTTTATAATTTAGCATTCTGGGAAACCTACCCACACCACACAGAACATAAGGAAGGGTTCATTGCAGATAGGACTCCAACCCATTTTAGGATGCACACACACACACACACACACACACACACACACAGACACACACACACACTCTTCATCGCCATGTTAGTATTGCCAATTTAACCACATCTCTGGGAAGGAAATATAGCACCAGGGCGAGACCCACACAGACAGAACAAACAAACTGAAGTAACAGCACCAGGGGCTGTGGTCCAACCTGTAAACCCTGGAAACAAGCTGACACTTTTACCTGCTGAGTCACCAGGCCATCTCTCCAAGTACATAAAGGCCGTATACAAATGTCCACAAAAATGGTCCCCGGCTGGTGAACTGAACACTGTGCTAAATTACTTCAAAAACCACCAGTTGGCGTAATGCTCAAGATGTTTGTATGTGTTCTGTAACATCTTTGATGTTATATTAAGCCTGTTGCTTGCAATTTGAAGGGACAGTGTCATAAAAACAGCAGCACAAGATGGACAGAATTGGACAGGTGTATATACTGAAGTAATACCACTACAGTAGAAGCCCCCTGTTGTCAGAGCAAGGGTTCGATTAATACCCAAAGCAGTAAACTTGAGTGTTTAGCTTGTTTAGCTGATCTTTGTGTCTGGTAATCCTGAACATACTGTGCTTATGTAGGTTCAAATCCCAACCTACCTACCTTGCTATGTCTAGGAATTGCAAAGCACTCCTTATGTATGAGGTAGTAAATATTTAATGAGATTTTTTTTTGCCATGGGCTGGAGGTAACAGGAGAACGAGCAGCTAAATACAAGCATGTGTTACTTAGAGACGAAATATCTCTTTATGATTACGTATGATTGGCATTCCTTTAATACGTTATGTGTAAATCCATGCTAGTACTTTAACGTGGTACCTCCAGTATTTACATGTCAGGATGGCATCTTGCAACTGTCAACCTATCAATGTAGTTAATTAAACACCAGCCATAAAGTTATACAAGTCATAAACATGGGGCGTCAGCTGTGCAGAAGCAATGCATTTCTATAGGGACTAATTAAACAGCATAATTAAAACATAATTTTGTGGCTGATGACCAAATTTATTAATAAACAAGATAATTTGATGCATAATTAACTGGATATTGGAGAAAAAAGCAAAACTGCAAAATTTACATGTGCTTTTCATTTTGGTGTTTTCAGACATATTGCTTAATAACTAGGTAATGCCAAGTGACTAACTTAACACCTTCCATGCCGTAGTGCACATGTGGATGGTCATCTGTGCATTTATCATAGTCAGTGTGTTTTTACAACACAGTTACTAGTCAGTGGTGTTCATTCTTCTATGGCGACTGAGAGCCACATTGCTAATTAAGTATTGATTATTCCCCCTTGGTGTAACCATCTCCTCGCTGTTGAAACATTTTGGTCAGTCTTCACCATGCACTTTCTACTTTGTTTGGTAACACAGCAAACCCTTGAAAATTATTCTGTGCTCGTATAGTTTTCATGCATAAAAACAATCCAGACACAACGTTTAGAATTTTTTTCAAATTAAGATTCTCTTTGACTTAAACACAATTTAGCGTTTATCATGACTTCATTTAGTAGTCTAGACAGTTTTCTTCTTCATCCCCATGAATACTCTCCGTACACTTCCCTGCTCCCTTGACTTAATCTGTGACTGCAACTGATATAAGTGAATTATAATAGGAGGATTACAAGAAAATCTGTTTCTTTAACAGTGAAAAAATTCCCTAACAGGCTAAAAAACTGCAACAATAAAAATAATTAATAATTAAAAAAACTCATATACATATTATATAACCATGCAATCAGTAATTCAAGTACAAGTATGCATAATTTTTCTAAATCACTTCTGTGGCTCAAATTCAGATGGGAAAAATAATGTAATATTATTCAACAAACCTATCCAACATTTTCTGAGGTGGAAATTGTCAATTTTTAAAACCAAAAAATATTTGTGACTTTCAAGGCATACAGCAAAAGACAGCAGCCCTGAATATCATAAAGATTTTAGGATATTCTTTTAAATATCTTTTGCAATACCATTGTAACATGCAGAAACACAAATATACACTTGCGAGAGTTTTTCCTGGGTAAATGCTTGTAAACCTTAAGCATTATGATGGTTAGGTTATGTCAAGTATACACTTCCTCCGAGATGTTTATCAGAAACCTGGACATCTTAAAATCAGCATAACTGAAGACTGCAATTTCCCCTCTTCACTTCTGATATATTTGGTTAATAATTTATCTCTGCCCAGGAGAGGAACTGCTGACTAAACACATTTGACCCACTGATAATAAATATCTGCTATTCCATTCTCTGCTCATCTTTGTATATAAAAATTATGTGGTGTGTGACTACAGGTGGCATAGATGTACTCAGACTTAACTTTAATTTTTTATAGTTTAAATGATGGCAGAATAAATGCATTGGTCGTGCCACAACACAAATCCAGCAAAGAATTTTTGGGAGGATAACTTCAGTGTCAGGTCACACAGAGAAGTAAGCTTCTCGCAAAGGAAGAGATAGGAACATATAAAATGAACCAGTACCAGACACAGAACCAGAATCTTAACCGACTACACTAAACAGCAGAGATCATTAACAGCAAATGGAAAGGAAAGCAGGTTTTTGTAATCTTGTGGACAGGTGCAGCCGGGCAAAAGTAGCTCCTTAATTTGTTCGTTTGGCTTGGGTGGGATTGTTTGTCTAACTGCTAAATTACATTGGATCACAACCGTCTGAACAAATAACCGTAAAACATTACCTACTTCTGCATTTATTTGTATGCAAAGTTGAAGCCTTTTGCTCTCAACACCACTGAGGTATTAAAAACATTTAAATTTAAGAAATTTAAAAATGAGGGGAATATAATGGAATTGTTTCTTTAGCAGTAAATTAAGGTGATGTAGCTGAGTTTGTTTTGTTGAAAGAAGTGCAGTGAGTGGGGAGAGTGACAGTCTGAGTCACACACACAGGTGTACGCAAGAAAGTTACTGTTCAGGCATGGAACACGTGCTGCTCCCTCACACACCTTGCCCTCTGCGGGCTCCTCGCTCCGGCTAATCATAATTATGACCAAACCTCCTGTTCTTAAAAACTGGGCATATTTTCAGTGTCACATTTAATTCCTGTATCAAAATCATGGCGGTTTTCCCTGGGTTTGTGAATTAAAAAAAGTGAATATTTCACTGGAGCAGAAGTACTATTTTTATGTTTATGTTAGTAAGAGTACAACAGGATTGTCAGAAAAGTTATCACAAAGTTACAGTCTATTTAACACAGCATTCTACACCTTGTTAAAAAAACATAGATGAAGAGGTATACATTTTTTTCTGATGACAAGCAGAAAAAAATACACAAGACTAAACAGAGACTAAAATCATCTTTTCTGTCATTTGTGATGGACTGGAAAAGAGAGGAAGACAGTTTGTTCATATTTTCAGTTTCCTCAGTTTCCTTATGAAAACAATATGTTAAGAGTGGGGGCGTTTTTGGGAATTTGTGAGCTTTGCTTTCTACAGATAAGGGGCTTTAGCTCTTTAGCTGTGACACTATTGGGAACAAATCTGTAGTCTGCTGAACTGTACTTCATACCTGGACCTCTAAGGTAACAAAGAAGAATGCCACTTTTTATTTTCAAGATGATATTGTCATTCATGACAAGTGACATAGTGGTTAGCGCTGTTTACTATCTCAAAACAATATTAGGGCTCATGTCAAGTACTTTGACAACTGCTAGACAGGCAGAGAAACTGAATGCACATGACTGCATGTTTTTCAATTACATACTGACACCTTCCCAACTGTGAGTAAATTTAGAAGTTTGTTTTTGAACAATTACCTGCGATGGATGGGCGTTCTCTGCTAACTCCTGTCATACACTGCTCGAGATAGCTTCGCCCATAACCGTGTCCAGAATAAAGTGAATAAATGTTTTGCACTATTAATAATTAGAAAATTTTTGATGCACATTTGTTTGCAAATAAAATGTAATTTTACAGTTGCCTATGGTTTCAGTTTTTTGTGTTATAGGTATTTATTATCATGATCTGGCAGGACAGAAAGCACCAGGCAGAGCACAAAATCTCTATGTGCAGAGAAAAAAAAAAACAGGTACAGAAAAAAAAAACAGAGGCTCTTCCAAAAACACAAAAGGCAAAAAATCAACACTGTTAACAAAGCAAGGCAACAGGGAGAAACACCCAAGAAAACACGGAGTGTATGCAGTCAAGAATTACACTGGAACTGGAACACGAGTGGCCACACAACAAGCACAACACAGGCAAACTATGATACACACACACACACACACACACACACACACACACACACACACACACACACACACACACACACACACACACACACATCCGTTGTCACCCTAAGGACCCAAATGACTCTGTAGATGGCGAGGATTTCTTAACAAGGCTGAGGGTAAGCAGAAAAACATAAAAAAAAACACACAGGTAGCCTTTTACATGAGGCATCTTTAATCCAAACAAACCCAAACAGTGAGACAAATGGCTAAGGAAGGGCTACAAACGAAACAGAAGCTCAGAGCACAGACAAAAATGATTTGCATAAAAATAACATGGGCATGGCCCATAACATTATATAGCAACACTCAAATTTTATTTGAACTTCACTAAAATTTGCATTGTATTTGCTTATTATTTGATATTGCATTGCTACAGCTAACATTAATATTAATGCTGTACTAGTTTTCTTGTAACAATCATAAATAACTTTTTTGTTAGAGTTACATAACTTGTTGCAGTGGGAACACAACCCTGTAATCCCCAGCTTTGTTTAAAACCTCATATCTACCATGAATAGTGTCCCAAGAAGTGCTTCTGGCAATGTCAGTGTTTGCAAAACCATAGAATGAATCAATGAGTATATAAAGAAGACCTGGGTATCATAATATGTCCAGCCAAAATCCAAATCCAAAATCCAAAAGTCCCCCATTATTCCAACAGTTCAGCATCCCAAAAGTCAATGTGATGACCAGCTATGATGTTGTAGTATGTCAAAATTGTTGCAAACTTGACACTTGAATTCCATACTAAGTACACTATAAGAACAGTACATACTTCTTTTATGACTAAGTAAAACCAAACCAAAGCGGGAGTTTGGAGAGACACATAGAACGTGTTGCTAATGTACAGCATCTTCCTGCTTGTCAGTATAATAACCTTTAGAATGGCCATCTGCTTCCTGCCAGCTGTGCTTCCTAAGTGGCAAACCAAGTGCTACTTGTATGAACGGTCCCTACAGTAGTACTAGGGACAAAGTGGGGTTTGTAAACAGTTCAACCATAGTCATATTAGGGGTAGGTTTAGTTCTTAAACTTGGAGGTTAAAAATCGTGACTGAAGCTAAAGATGAGAGAAATTACATGGACTAACATATTGTGCAAAGGGAGAAGCATCAGGGTCTACAGCAAGATCCTGGACAGCAGGTGTCTCAGACACACTTGGATCTCTCCCTCCAAATTATTTTTTATTAGTATTTTTTTGTACCTAATGCTTCCCCTGCAGGTTCTCACGGTAACACAAATCATTAATCAGAGTGGAGTGTGGTGACGGCTCTCTCCGTGCACCGATCCTTCTTACTCTCCTAATGAGAAAGTCACAACGGATAACACAGATCAATAAGTGGACGCAACTCAGTGAGCCATCTGATAATACGAAACTAATAGTGATTAGCGTCGTCTGAAAAATGAGCTCCACTTGAGGAAAAAAAATGTCCTCTTACTGGCATGCTTACGTCCAAAACGAAGACTTTTTTGAATGTATCTGCATTAATCTCTCTCCAACTGGTTAGTTATCTTCTGCAGACATGGTACACAAAATGCTACTTAGTAAATATGGAACTTCTCATCCTAGCGTGAAGAATCTTTTTAAAGACCGTTTATATATTTTGAAGTGTAGCCAAGCATGGGTGGTCTTAACTCATCTTGTGCCTCTTTTTCCCCTTCCTGAGAAAAGCAAGCAGTCTCTTTTGTAGTTTTCAAGTGACAAATTTGGCCATTTCAATTGGAAGTGGAGGGAATGCCATAGTAGTTTAAGCACAGGGGCTGATCATAAGTCAAATCCTGATCGTACCCTAACACTGTCACTTGTCATTTTTTCTTTAAACAGCACATTCATCACCTTGCCTTTCTGTGTCTATTTTCCGTTTGTACGTGCATGCCTGATGCTACTTACAGTATACTGTGACATTATTAAAGTGTTTCTATGTTATTTATTGAAAGGCTGTTGTGTTTGCACAGCACTGTTGCTCTGTTTCTGCCTCCATTGTTAGTCTTGTTTGATTGCCTGTCAGATTTCCCGTATATTTTGTACACATGACAATAAACCAAACACAAATATGAAACTCAGATATCTGGGTGAAGCAGACTGATCGTGAACCTGATGTTGCCTATTTTTTTTTTTTTATTTGATTTGAGATATAAAAATACTGTTCAAGCAAAGGTGATCAGCTAAAAGTTCAGTGCTTGTATCATTTTACTCTATTCTTTATAAACAAAGAGGTTCATCCAAATTGGCTGTTTGCAGCCAGAAGTAACTGGCTTCAGGTAACTTTGTTACAGCAGCAGTAATATTGAGGTGTACTGCATCATGTGCCTGAGAGCTATTTCACAGTACAATAAATGTAGGTGCAAAAACAACAAAACATCCAGTATAAATCATTAAATATTTTGGAAATTGTCCAGTCACTGCACACTGAAATTAATGCATAGAAAGGCTTTTTAAAGCTACTGAAAGGTATAAAATAATATGAACAGTATATGCTTGTCAATTTTTAAACTGGGTGAAGTCATGCAACAATTCCAATGTTTTGTGCTAGTTATGGCCATGACAATGGTTACGTAAGCGAGTGTGTTTTGGCTGAGTTGTGTGTGTTGTTCTGCCTAGATAGCTACCTTGCTCTCTGAATGCTATCATAATCAGGTGGAGTTCAGCTGTCTGACGGCTTTCCCATCATGCACATGAGGTAGAGTTTTGGTTCAGCCAGATGTGGGAAACTGGGCAACAGCTTTAGTTCAGACGTCACAGTGAGGAAGATCTGTCAAGCCAAGCAAAAGTGATGGATCAGGTGCTTAGAAAAGCTGCCAGAAGAATGAGCTTATGTACAGTGTCAGTCGTGTTTCTGATAACATTGTTGTGAAGTTCAAAGCAGCAAACATAAAATACTGTACAAAAGAGAAACATAGATCTACACAGACTCAGACAGTTCATACAGGCTTGTTAAGCAGTGCACTTTGCAATATTATATTGTACTTCACAGTTAAGCAGACAACATTAATTCTCTGTTTATCAAATGCTGTTTACAGAACTGAATCTAATGGAAGCAAAAGTATTTCAAAAGATTGCGTAGAGGAACAAGGGCAAGACAAGAGAGGTAGAAGAAAGCCACAAAGTCAGTAAAAAGTCACATTCTCAGCTCTGTAGATCCAGTCCCACCATAACTGAAATGAAACACTTCAGATCATTGCCTCGCTTATTTAACAAGCACTCCTATCAAAATTGACTGTGATTGTACCCATGTGCACAGATTGACATTTCCACTGGAGCAGTTTGGCTTAACCACTGTTGTACTCACTACCCCACAGCTATGGCTCTGGCAGTGCAGCATCTCCCTGTGCCAATGTTAACCAATGTCACATCCAGGGACTTTGGCTGATAGATAGAGATACACAATACCGCTTCAGTTCTAAAGGTTACCTGCTTTAGTTTTGGATGACCTGAGTTTGTTTTTGTCCAGACAGGTCCAAACTTTTAAAATATTCGTGGTGTAAATTGTCTGCTTTAAGAAGGTGTGTAATAGCAATAAATCCTGCTGATCATTAATAAGTCAGGACTGCTGTAAAAAAGAATCAAGGAATAAATAGTTATAGTTATATTTTGACAGCTCTGTGATGGGCTGGCATTCTCTTCAGGGTGTTCTCTGTGTTGTTCTCTAGGCTGCTCGTGTTACTGTTCTAAAGAACAGGTGGCTGGATAAAATATGTGTATATATGTATGTGTGTGCATGCAGCTATGTATGTATGTATTTTGAGATCTTTCTCAAGATACCATCCTCCTTTGCCTTCTAAGT
The DNA here is from genome assembly GCA_025773905.1 of Chitala chitala. Taxonomy (NCBI): domain Eukaryota; kingdom Metazoa; phylum Chordata; class Actinopteri; order Osteoglossiformes; family Notopteridae; genus Chitala; species Chitala chitala. The sequence goes on from JABJVR010002599.1 coordinate 52,596, forward strand.
GAAGAAAAATGTCTTATTCATATTTTAAGAAAATTAAAGTTGGGTAACCTTAAGGGTCTTACAGTTTGAAATCATGACAAAAAACTTGACATTATTCATTGTTGTTGTTAGATTACAAATTATAGCACATATGCTAATCACTATGCTTTGGCTTATGGTGCTAAGCAAACGAACGTTTCTGTGGTGACATATATTCTCAAAGTGAAGACTTGCAAAAGCACTGTTAAGATCCGTTAGGATTTGTTAACACCAAATGTTTTGTCTGACAGTTAACGTTTCAACTCTGAAGGGGATCTGGACTTGTGAGTTCTGTTTCCAAAAGCCATCTGTGATAATTGTTCATAGAACAGCATTTAAAAAGATTGTCAACAGTTACTGTGACATCAATGATAACTGATCTCTTGCACCTGTCAGAACCAGCTTTTTTCAACACACTCTATGGCGAAGATGAGGGACCAGCCACTACTGAGAATTACCCCTAAACGATCAGCGCCCTTTGTTATGATGTGTAATTCTTCCATATTCATCTTTATGTTTTGTCGTCATAATTCTTTGTTCCATCGCATAAGATAAATGGCATCTCTCCCTGAAGTGTATTTTCACTGAATGCAAGTGAACCAATTGAAATGGCTCACCTCGTTTAATAAACTTCAGACGGGCGCACATAGAGGGAAAACTCTATGGTAAATGGCCTTTGAGTTACTGCTGAGGCCTCAGTTCTACCAGTCAGCTGCTGTGCGTAGGCTGGCTAAATGCAAATCCAGGACGACTTCACCAGAGCGCTGAACCCTGGGATGGCGGAGCACTCCATGACCATTTAACGTCAAATATGTGATTTTGCTGGATTCAACGGGAACATTCAGAGTCCGCTGATGATGTGAGCACATTCTGAAAGGAAAACACGGCACATTATAATGTTCTGAACCGTGTGTGCATCCTTTATCCTTTACATTCTTTTGAAACATCTAATCCAGCGAGCCGGTCGCCCCAAAGGCAGCTGGCTTGTGGGAAATTACAGGTTGTCTTCTCCATTTATCTGGAAAATTAGGGTCTCATCAGAAGATCTGGCAATTCCTCATCTGCCCCTTCATATCTCTGTTTATTTGCCTGCAAGATTAACACCGTTTGCTGTCTGTGTGCACGTCAGATCAAGCAGTGCCGTTATTTTAAAAGAAGTGCTGAATTACAGATTGGCTCTAATGAGTTGGGCAGTAATAAAACAATAACATGCGGTTCTGATTCTTTCCTATATGCCAATGACCATTTTTAAATGTCAGTTACACAGCCTGAAAAGACGGGGGTAGGACAATTAACATGGGCTGTTTTTTAAATGAATCCTGACAATCCTTTATCATTTTCTGTTTAATTGAGAGCTCTGCAGGCAGGGAATCTATTCTCCAACATGAAGGATGATTTAATGCATTCCTGTGGGGCCCTGGTGATATAATTTTTAAAAATTTGCCATTTTGTTTATTATGTGGTCAGTGTTGATAGATGCTAAGTGTCAGTGATGGCTTTTACATGTGTTTGTCATAAACAGCTGTAATCATTTCTAATTGGTTTCCTTTGCACAGTGTTTCTGAGGTTTTTCTCCCTAATGTGAAATACAGTTTTATATTTCTATGTTACAGTCACCCAAGTTTGATTGTCAGAGCCAGGTAAGTAAAAAAAAAATAATAATAGTAAATAAAGCCTTAAGTGTAAGTGTTAGATATGTGCTAAAATGCACACACACAATAAATAAATAAATAAATAAGGCGGCACGGTGGCATGGTGGTTAGCACTGTCACCGCGCACCTCCAGGCCTGGGGTTTAATTCCTGCCTTGGGTCTGTGTGTGTGGAGTTTGCATGTTCTCCCTGTGCTTGGTGGGTTTTCTCCGGGTGCTCCGG